>BDUI01010825.1:45140-58897 GCA_002335545.1 Apodemus speciosus
GGGGAGGAGAGGTAAAAAGACATATGGGACATTGGGGGGCGGGGAAACCAGGAAAAAGGGAAATGAAATGTAAATAAAGAATATATCCAATAAAAAAAAAAGAAAAAAAAGAAAAAGGAAGTAAAAACATTTTATGATAAAATTGAAAATTTACCTGGAAAATATTTCTGATAAAATAGAAGAGATACATAGAGAAACACGTTAAAATTGACAATTTTTATGGAAAATTAGTAAAGTGGTAGACATAAAAAAACATTGCTAAATTAATTGAAAAAGAAAGTAGAAACATTTTATGATAGAAGTGAAGATTTATGTGGAAAGTATTTACACATTATTTTAAAAGTATGATACAGACTCATTAACATTAAATGTAAAGTTTTCATATAAATCATTTTTAAGTAATTTTAGTTGAATCTCCATGTTAATTCATATGCTATCTCTTGTCAAGAGTACTTTTTCTGTAATTAAAATTAAATCTAAATAATTTGTGGTCTGTGATAAAGAAATACTGAACTTCACAGTATGATGCTTTTTATGAACAATTGGGCTTGAGTCTTGGATTCAAATCCATGGAGCCTGTCATGATACTCTGGTATTATTCTTTGCCTATAAGTCTGGTCCGTTTTATTGTTTCTTTTTCAGTTGTGTTTTAAGGCAATATTAAAGTTCCGATCAGACCAAATATCTGAGTCATTTTATTTTAGCAATATATACTATTCTGTCGATTTACAGACAGAATCCAATTAAAACAAGAAAATATAAGAAGAAAGTAACTAAATAGAAAAGAAAACTTATGTGTTAAGATTTTAAAACTTTCTTCAGGTTGATGTATTTATTAAATGCTTTCTAAATTTTATACTCTTTTATTTCCATGACTGTTGATCAAAGCTTCTGGGATTATTTCTGTTTTCAAATGTTTTTCCTGATTTTCTATGAATCTCAGCATCCTTGTTTACTTGAACATTCTGATTCTGTCTTATAGTCATCCATTCCCTTGTTATCAAGTGCTTTTCATCATTTAGCATTTTTCTAATAGCAGCTTATAAAATACAGGTGGTACCATCCCATGTACAAGGTTGCTCCTGGATGTTCCACATTCACTTAGCTAAACCTTTACACATCTCCATTCCAGTCTAGTTTAACTTCATCTGAGCTACTCTTCTGGCAGCTGACATTTTTCCTAGTAAGAGGTATGCATGTGTCACACATATTATGAGCACCAATGACATGGGTATTATTGGAAACTATTTAAGAGAATTTTTAATAAGAAGTTTGTTTCTTTCCATTCTGCCAAATTTGTGTTCACAAGTTGTAATTAGTTTGCCTAATTTACCAACTGTGTCAGTGAAAACCTGTTTGCTACAAAGACAGACCAGGATCATTATATATACCTAGCAAACAACTAGGGTGTTCTTGCATTATTTATAGGCTAGCTCTAAGCACAATTAGGTCTCTTGGTAACAAGCTTCCTACACATGTGAAGATTTTCCCCTTTTCTTTTTAACATTATCTCATTCTTGCTATTACCATGTGCTCATAAAACTACAGGAAGATAACTCATTCAATCAACTTACCAGTAGAGCATGTTCTGTCTTGAGTGTCACCAGACACATTGGATGAGATAGGATACCTTTCGTTCATATTACTCGATTTAGTAAATGAGGTCTCAGAGCCCCTTGAACTCTTTGTTACACACAACTCAAAGCTTTCACTACACCACGATATAGATTCTGCTTGCTATAATGAACTGTGCGCACATTTTAGGTCTAGCAATATATTTCACTCTGATTAGTGTGACAGAGTGACAGCATGGCCATACATAGTGCAGAGTAATCCACGGCGTACTTTACATGCCCACTTTCTGCAACCTGAATAAGAGGGAAGTTTCTACCTTTTCAAAAAAAAATGAAGATGAATAGTGACATTTTGTCGTTAGATTTACTGGCTCTAAGGTCTGTTATTAATTTCATACTGCTGCTCATATCTGCATGTGTCTATCTCTATCTGCAGCTAACACAACAGGAGTAGGTCTGCTTCCTTGAACCTTCAAAAGTTTCATATTTAAAACACAGCTCATGGAGCTGATGGTTCATCTGTTAAAAGCTTAAACTGGTTTGAGGGTTTTATTGGTGTGTTGTTTTCAGGTTTTGTGTTTGCATAAATTTGGGAGATACTTGAAAAACACTCAAAAAAGGGAAGACTGACAGGAGTATTCACAGTGTACCTATCATTTATTCAGCGCTAAAGATTTTTGACATGTTACCATCTTCGTCATCTGTCACTCCCTTCATAGTGTAAAGAATTTTCCTAGAGCATTTTAGAGCAATTCCTAGATAAGTTATTCATTAGATGCTGAAAAAGCATCTGACACAATTTAGCATCCCTTCATGTTAAAAGTCTTGGAAAGATCAGGAATTCAAGGCCCATACCTAAACATGGTAAAAGCAATATAGAGCAAACCAATAGCCAACATCAGATTAAGTGAAGAAAACTTGAAGAAATCCACTAAAATTAGGGACTAGACAAGACTGCTCATTCTCTCCCTATCTATTCAATATAGTACTTGAAGTTCTAGCTATAGCAATTAGGCAACAAAAGGAGGTAAAAGGAATACAAATTGGAAAGGAGGAAGTCAAAATATCACTATTTGCAGATGATATGATAGTATACTTAAGTAACCCCAAAGATCCACCAGAGAACTCCTAACGCTGATAAACAAATTCAGCAAAGTGGCTGGATATAAAATCAACTCAAACAAATCAGTAGCCTTCCTCTACTCAAAGGATAAACAGACTGGGAATGAAATAAGCAAAAAAACCTTTCATAATAGTCACAAATAATATTACATACCTTGGTGTGACTCTAACCAAGCAAGTGAAAGATCTGCATGGCAAGAACTTCAAGTCTCTGAAGAAAGAAATTGAAGAAGATCTCAGAAGATGGGGAAAGAACTCCCATGGTCATGGATTGGTAGGATTAATATAGTAAAATTGGTCATCTTGCTGAAAGCACTCTACAGACACAATGCAATCTCCATAAAAATTCCAGATCAAATCATTATAGAGTTAGAAAGAGCAATTTGCAAATTTATCTGGAACAAAAACAACAACAACAACAACAAAAAAAAAAGGGTTTTGAAAACTATTCTAAACAATAAAATAACTTCTGGGAGAATCACCATCAAGCTGTATTACACAGCAATAGTGATAAAAAAAACTGTATAATATTGGTACAAAGACAGACAGGAGGATCAATGGAATAGAATTGAAGACACCGAAATGAAGCAACACACCTATGGTCACTTGCTATTTGACAAAGGAGCTAAAAACCTTTGTGGAAAAAACATTTTTAACGAATGGTACTGATTCAACTGGTGGTCAGCTTGTAGAAAAATGCAAATCAACCCATTCTTATCTCCTTGTATGAAGCTCAAATCCAAATAAATCAAAGACCTCCACACAAAACTGTATACACTGAAATTTAGAGAGGAGACAGTGGGAAAGAGCCTCTAACACATGTGCACAGGGGAAAATTTCATGAACAGAAAACATTAATGGCTTAAATTCTAAGATCAAGAATCAATGAATGGGACCTCATAAAATTGCAAAGCTTCTGTAAGGCAAAGGACACTGTCAATAAGACAAGATAGCAACCAAAAGATTGGGAAAATGTTTTTACCAATCCTACATCCGACTGAAGGCTAATATCCAATATATACAAAGAACTCAAGAAGTTAGACTCCAGAGAATCAAATAATCCTGTTAATAATGGGGTACAGAGCTAATCAAAGAATTTTCAACTGAGGAATATCGAACAGCCAAGAAACACATAAATAAATGTTCAACAATCTTAGTCATCAAGGAAATGCAAATCAAAACAACCCTAAGATTCTACCTCACACTAGTCAGAATGGCTAAGATCAAAATAGAGGTGACAGCAGAAGCTGGTGAGGATATGGAGAAAGAGGAACACTCCTCCAGAGTTGGTGGGGTTGCAAGCTAGTACAACCACTCTGGAAATCAGTCTGTTGGGTACTCAGAAAATTGGACATAGTACAGGGCACCCAATTAGTACCTGAGGACCCACCTATACCATTCCTGGGCATATACCCAGGAGATTCTCCAACATATAACAAGGACACATGCTCCACTATGATCATAGCAGCCTAATTTATAATAGCCAGAAGCTGGAAAGGACCCAGATGTTCTTCAACAGAGGAATGGATACAGAAAATGTGGTACATTTATACAATGGAGTACTATTCAGCTATTAAAAACAATGAATCCATGAAATTCTTAAGGAAATGGATGGAACTAGAAAATATCCTGAGGGAGGTAACCCAGTCACAAAAGAACACACATAGTATGAATTTACTGATAAGTGGATATTAGCCCAAAAGCTTAGACTATCCAAAATACCATTGACAGACCATATAAAGCTCAAGAAAAAGGAAGACCAAAGTGGTGCTTTGGGCCTTCTTAGAAAGGGGAACAAAATACTCACGGGAGCAAATATGGAGACAAAGTGTAGAGCAGAGACTAAAGGAAAGGCCATCCAGAGACTGCCCCACCTGGAAATCCATCCTGGATACAGTTACCAAACCCTGACACCATTGTGAATGCCAAGAAATGC
This sequence comes from Apodemus speciosus, assembly GCA_002335545.1. Lineage (NCBI taxonomy): Eukaryota > Metazoa > Chordata > Mammalia > Rodentia > Muridae > Apodemus > Apodemus speciosus. Next base: position 49,773 of record BDUI01010825.1, read on the forward strand.
CTGCTAAAAGGAGCTTGATTTAGCTCTGCCGGAGCCTTAAAAATACAGAGGCGGATGCTCACAGACAACCATTGGAAAGAGTGTGGGATCCCCAATGGAGGAGTTAGAGAAAGGACCAAAGGAGCTGAAGGAGTTTGCAATGCCATAGGAAGAACAACAATATCAACCAACCAAACCTCCCAGAGCTCTCAGGGACTAAGCTACCAACCAAGGAGTACACATGGCTCCAGCTGCATATTTAGCAAAGGATGGCCTTGTCAGGCATCAATGGGAAGAGAGGCCTTTGATCCTGTAAAGGCTTGATAGATACCCCAGTGTAGGGGAATCAAGGCAGGGATGGTGGCAGTGGGTGGGTGGACGAAACCCTCATAGAAGTGGGGGTAGGGGGAATGGGATAGGGGGTTTCTGGGAGGGTGGAAACCAGGAAAGGGTATAACATTTGAAATGTAAATTAAAATAAAAAAAGTCGAAGGGTGAATCCTAGGTCCAGGGCGTCCCATACAACCAACTTCTCACAGTTAGTTTCTAAACCATGAAATCTTCCTACAGGTGCTCCTTGATTTAAATGAGAAAATAAAACTGAGTTTCTGTTGAATCCAAATTCTGAAATAATAGTAACAACCCCACCAATTTTAAAAAGCATTTGTCATATGTCAGATTCTACACTGGTATCCATGTTTAAGATCTAAATTCCTCATGGGAAGGATCCTCTAATAACCCTTTTCACAGTTGCTTAGCTCAGGGACCAAAAGGTGAAACAACTATTTGAAAAGCAGCGTAAGTGGTTTCCTACATATCCATGTTGTCTCATTCTGATATACTAAACTGGGGGAGTGAAGTTGTGTTGATATAGCCGCTGACCTTAGTAACAGCTCCTGCATGGATGACTAGTTATTGGTAACATCGACCATGCACATAGTTAAAGCACAGAATTTGAGCACAGAATTCTTTTTGGATTACAGAGACACCAGAGAGAATGATACTGAAGTGTTAAAAATACTGATACTTTGCAAAATGACAGTGGGAACCACTGTACCCTTATGCCCGTATTATTATTAAAGTGGTTTTTTCAAAAATGGAAAAAAAGGTATTTATTTCCAATAGACACTCAATTGTTTTATAACACGAAAATGAGACTATCATACCAAGCATAATTAATCATAATTTAATGATGTCTAATCTTTAGGCCAGGCCCAATTTTTGTCTATTATAGCAAAACTGTCTACACTCACAGGCTGGGGAGATGTTTCAGTGCCTAAGTCACGTCCACACATACACAGGACCTGAGTGTTTATACATTGAGAGGGGAGGCAGAAACATTAGAATCTGGGGAAGCTTATAGGCTAATTAGGCAGATACAAACGTCTATAAAAAATGTAAACCTGACTGGGCATCAAGCAGTTGGACTGTAAAGACCAGCCTGAGGGTGTTTTCTGAACGCTAAATGCAAACAGTGACATATACATCCCTGCATTCACAGATATGAGCATTATCACAAGAACACACACACACATAATATACAGATGTCACACATGAAAATGTCTACACACTGTCTTTTCAAATCAGTCCCCCTAAGGTCTATAAWTTGTCATTGGTTAGTATTTATTTGTGAATTGCTTTGATATGATCCTTCTTTGAGTTGTTTTTCCTTAGAGCATTTATTTGCTGAAGAAGCTGAATTTCTTACTCACCTTTTTTTTTTCTTACTCACCTTTAAATATTTCCTGAGTCTTAATGGACTAAACTTGCTCATCTTTAGTCCATAGTTAATCATACTTCTGTCTCTCATGCTTTTAGTCAGCTAGAGCCATTTTATCCTATAACACATAAAAACTGGCTATGATATCTAATCTTTATATTTCATAATGAAATAAGTGTATATTTCTATCATACTGTTAACTGTTGTATTTCCATTTGACAGTTGCTTTCTTGATCCACTCTTCATAGGATAGCATTATTTTGATCTGTGTTTTAATAAGGCCTCTACASAAAGAAGAACTTGCATAGTCATTATCCTGGAGAATAGATGCAAATACAGTCACTTGAGCATGTGCAGCCTTCTGAAATGGCAGGAAACTCTGCTTGGTATGATCCATTTATGCTAAAATTAAAAGCTACCGTGTTTTCAGTGGCTCACAAATGACTTTTAAAGTTTACAAAGCTGAGAGACCAGATGGCTCCCTTTCCAAACATTTATATTTTCCTCACCCAGTAGCAGGAAGTTCATTTTAGATTGCATTTCTATGTTTGAATTGTTGTGTTTCCTCTATGATAGAATACAAACAAGCTATGATGTATGATAAATTTTCAATATATTGTACAAACGGTGTTCTTGCTCTTGTTTGGATAACATTGTGTGATTCATTCCAAAAGTACACTGTTGAAAAACCTCAGATAAGAGAATTGGAGTGTTGAGCAGATTTCTGAGAACAGATAAGGGAATTTTATGTTCTTGTTTTCCATTTCAACTTTCTGAAGTACTAACAAGATTTGTATTTGATGTCTAAGTATGGGGAAAGAATCCTTTGATTTTTGTAAATACTGTATTTACTCTATCAATTCTAGAATTATATTTATTGATAGTGGAATTATTTTAATTTTCTTTCTCAAATCAAAATGTCAAGATACAAAAAGTAATTCTGAAATATGATGAGAAAGAAAGACACACACAGAGAGACAGACAGACAAGAAAGACAGACAGATGAAGGCTGGGGCCCTCATGGAAAACTCAAGGATCTTTGTTAGCTTTCTCAAGAAACTTTAATAACTTTCTAAAAACATATATATTTGAGTCTCCATTTCAGAGAAACATATAAAATAAGTAGGCAAATTATATTTCATTTCAAAGACCCCACAAATAACATTTTTAGTTCTTAATTTTAGTTATAAACTGTACATCCATCTTCCATCTAAGAATTCCATCCATCTAAGAATTCTAATATGGTCACACATCTTATATCCCAAATTAATCATTCTTGGAGGCTCTACATTATAGCTAGTAAAATGACTAATACTTTCATTTCTCAAGTCTTCCTTTTAAATATGTGAACTTACTGAGTTTATGGTGCATATGTGGTCGGTCCTGTGTGCAAAGTAGAGAGGACTATGAAACCCAATCAGATTTACCTGTGGGGTACTGCAGATGGCTATCCTTCAAAAGAGATGGATGTTCACTTTGATCTGTCCCCATAAAAGTCCCCATAATATTTTCTTGACAGAACAATAATTCAAGTTTAGAGTTTAAACTCATACCAGTGTTTTCCATAGCTTGATGTAGTGCAAGTATCAGAGAGACTTATCCACTAGTCTCAGCCAGTACTCCTATTTTTATTTCTTTTTTATTGGTTATTTTATTTATTTATATCTCAAATGTTATCCACCTTCCCAGTTTCCTCAAACCCCTTATCCCATCCCCCTCACCCCTGCTTCGATGAGGAAGCTCCCCCAACCACCCACTCATGCACTCCCAGATCACTACCCCAGCATTCCCCTATGTTGGGGCATCAAGCCTCCACAAGACCAGATCTCCCATTTGTTGCCAGATAAGGCTATTCTCTGCTACATAAGCAGCTGAAGCCATGGGTCCCTCCATGTACACTCTTTGGTTGGTGGTTTAGTCCTTGGGAGCTCTGGGAAAGTTTGGTTGGTGGGTATTGATGTTCTTCTTGTAGGGTTGCAAACCCCTTCAGCTTCTTCAGTCCTACCTCTAACTCCTCCATTGGGGTCCCCATGCTCAGTCCAATTGTCGATTGTGAGCATCCACATCTGTATTGTCAGGCTCTGGTAGAGCCTCTCAGGGGACAGCCGTACCATCAGCCCAGAACTCTTACGCTTTAAACATCTACCAGCTTTGAAAAATGCTTATTCCGTGACCCTAGCAGACTGGCCTCATGGATGAATCCAAGAATTGAGGCTGTGAGTAGCATTCCAGGTGTTTCTGCTGCAGGAAATACTAACTATATTACTTCCAAGAGCTGTAGCTTCCATCCAGCCAGCAAGTTTATATCAGCAGAGCTGTGTAGGACCTTGTCCATAGCCAGTGAAATAAGAACATTAGAGTTTAGTAAGACAGTTATATTCCAAAGGCCAACCAGCTTATTCTACCTTGCATTCTGACACACCACTACTTTAGACTACTGTGATGAACAAGGACCATGCCAGCTTCCCCAGACATAGTGAGAACGGCCTTTGATTTTTACCTGGTTCACAATACCCTCCCAACCCCATCCTCTTTCCAATGATTATGGCTTTACAACTTAAGGATCTCTGTCCCTTTTGTCCAGTTGGGCTGTATGAAACTAGAGCATAGCATATGAATGAGATTTCATTCAAAGCCTAAGAGTCTTGGAACTGCTCTTGTAGCACAATGCGAGTGTCTGTGGATTGGTTCCACATTGTGTTCTCCTTGCAGGGAATATTTTCCCTTTCTCCAACTGCCAGCTACTTCCAGTTACATGCCCATTACACAATCTGCACTGATCAGATGGCTTTTAGCTCACAGGTGAAGAGAATATGGCCCAATCAAATCTGGGGACCCCTGGATTACAGCTCTAATTCAGGTTAACATATCAGCCTCTTCCTTACGTTTCATGATGATAGAATTCTGAGCAAGCTGGTAAGCAGGCATACTTCCAGCCTCCACCATAAACTTGAAAAGGCCATATAAATCAGTGTGAGCAGGGCTATTTAAGGTAATTTAATGAAGATTTCAATGCAGGACCAAAGGTTAAATGTTTCATTGACTTCCTTGTTAAATGAACAAATTAATTTTAGAATCAGTGGAGTGAATGATAGAGGGAGAGGGTAGACTGTAAGYAACATGTGACCTTGTCTTTAAGGTCTGTTACAGAACAGGCAACATTACCTATCTGTGTTTTATGTATGATAAAATTCTTTCTTGTTTTAAATAAACTACTGGAACAATATTGTTAGGGACTGCTGTGTTAATGAAAAAGGTTTCATCATCAATAGATTTTAGATGTAGTCATGGGAATTCTACTAGTAATGTGCTAAAGCTTATTAAGAGTTTCCAATCTTTTTTATTATTACATATTTTCTTTATTTACATTTCAAATGTTATCCCCTTTCTGGGTTTCCCCTCCAAAAATCCCTATCTCTTCCCTCTCCCCCTGCTCACCAACCCACCAACTCCTGCTTCCCTGTCTTGACATTCCCCTACACTCAGGGATCAAGCCTTCCCAGGACCAAGGGCCTCTCGACCCATTGATGTCCAACAAGGACATCCTCTGCTACATATGCAGCTGGAGCCATGTGTCCCTCTATGTGTATTCTTTGATTGGTGGTTAAGTTCCTGGGAACTCATGGGGTACTGGTTAATTCATATTATTGTTCTTTCTATGGGGTTGTAAACCCCTTMAGCTCCTTCAGTACTTTCTCTAGTGCCTCCATTGGGTAACTAGTGATCTGTCCAATGGTTGGCTGCAAGCACCCACTTCTGTATTTGTCAGGCACAGGCAGAGACTCTCAGGAGATAACTATATCTGACTCCTGTCAGCAAGCACTTATTAGTATCTATAATATTGTCTGGGTTTGGTTACTGTGTATGGGATGGAATTCACCTGGAATAACAAAAACCAAGGATAGTGAAAACTATTGTTAACAATAAAAGAACTTCTGGGGCAAACACCATCCCTGGCCTCAAGCAGTACTACAGAGCAATCATGATAGAAACTGCATGGTATTGGAACAGTGACAGGCAAGAAGATCAATGGAATAGAATTGAATGCCCAGAAATGAACCCACATGCCTATAGTCACTTGATCTTTGACAAAGAAGCTAAAACCATCCAGTGAAAAACAGACAGCATTTTCCACAAATGGTGCAGGTTCAACTGATGGGTAGCATGTAGAAAAAGGCAAATTGATCAATTTTTATCTCCTGATAAAAGCTCAAGTCCAAGTAAATCAAGGACCTCCACATAAARCCAGATACACTGAAACTAGTGGAAAAGAAAGTGGGGAAGAGCCTCAAGCAGAGGGGAAAAGTTTCTGAACAGAATGCCAATAGATTATGCTCTAAGATCAAGAATGAACAAATGGGACCTTATAAAATTGCAAACCTTCTTTAAGGCAAAGGACACTGTCAATAGGACAAAATGGCAACTAACAGATTGAGAAATGATCTTTACCAATCCTACATCCAATAGAGGGCTAATATTAAATATATACAAAGAACTCAAGAAGTTAGACTCCAGAGAGTCAAATAACCCTATTAAAAATGGGGTACAGAGCTAAACAGAGAATTCTCAACTGTGGAAACTGGAATGGCTCTGAAGCACTAAAGAAATGTTCAGCATCCTTAGTCATCAGGGAAATGCAAATCATAACAACCCTGAGATTCCACCTCACAAGAGTCAGAATGTCTAAGATCAAAACCTCAGGTGACAAGAGATGCTGGTGAGAATGTGGAGAAAGAGGAACACTCCTCCATTGTTGGTGGGGTTGCAAGCTGGTACAAGCACTCTGGAAATCAGTTTGGCAGTTCCTCAGAAAATTGGACATAGCGACTCAGCTATACCACTCCTGGGCCTATACCCAGAAGGTGCTCCAACATGTAATAAGGACACATGCCCCAATATGTTGATAGCAGCCTTATTTATAATAGCCAGAAGCTAAAAAGAACCCAGATGTCCTTCATCAGAGGAATGGATACAGAAAATATGGTACATTTACACAATGGAGTACTATTTAGCTATTAAAAACAATGAATTCATGAAATTCTTAGGCAAATGGGTGGAACTAGAAAATATCATACTGAGTGAGGTAACCTAATCACAAAAGAACACACATGGTATGCACTCACTGATAAGTGGATATTAGCCCAAAAGTTTGGGATACCTAAGATACAATTCAGAGACCACATAAAGCTCAAGAAGGAAGACCAAAGTGTGGGTGCTTTGGTCCTTCTTAGAAGGGGAACAAAATTCCCATGGAAGGAGATACAAAGTGTGGAGCAGAGACTGAAAGAGATGTCTGGGGATCCATCCCATATACAGGTACCAAAGAGTTTCCAATCTTATTTTCAAAGGCAGAGTCAATATTTCTACAATGTGAAGAACTTGAAGTTGGAAGGGATTGAGAGCTTTGATATTGTCTCCTATCAGCCACTCAAAAGMCACACCAGTGCACTGTCAGTGTGGAAGAGATTAGTACTTTCTATGCCATCTTGGCTGTTTGACAAGCTGCATAATCATGCTTTCCCACTGCCATTCACTAACAATTGGGCATCCACTGAGACCTCTGTAGACAGAAATATAGATTGGTTTATGTCCTAGAACAACATTGAAGACTTCTTATTTGCTTTAAGCATTGTGACAAATACTCTATGTTCAACATAAACTATGATAATTTCTCCTACTACAATTCATTTCTATATCTAACCCATATGTGAAATAAATTTAAATCATTCATGGAATCTAGTGAAATATCACTAAGTGTGTGTGTGTGTGTGTGTGTGTGTGTGTGTGTGTGTGTGTGTGTTCTCTGGGGTATGTGTGTGTATGTGTGCATGTGTGTGTGAATGCTACATGTATATTTGTGTATGTGGTGTGTGTCTATGTGTTTGTGTCTGTGCATCTGTGTGTATCTGTATAAGTGTGTATGGATGTGTGTGTCTGTGGGTATGGTGTGGGTGAGTGCATCTGTGTATGTGTCTGTGTCTCTGGGTGTGGTATGGGTATGTATATTATGATGTATATGGTGGACTGTTTTCCTGTGCCAAAGCAGCCAATGAAAGTTATGTGTTATTTAAAGAAATTATAAAGGTTGGAGATGACTCAGTCAGTAAAGAGCTTGCTGCACAAGCCTATGAATCTTAGTTTGATTCCCAGCACCCACATAAAGAACAAGGTACAGTAGAGGGTAATGATAATCCCAGTGCTATGTGGGAAAGGGCCAGGGGATGCTAGGGGCTTAAAAGCTGGTCATTCTAGACAATGGTTGAGTCTCAGTTTCTGTGAGAGACCCTGTCTCAAAAATAAGCAGAAAGAGATAGAAGAAAACACTCAGTGTCAGAATCTGGCCTCCAAATGTGCACTCACAGTACACACTCACACACACACACACACACACACACACTCACACACACTTGTGTCTACTGTGATTCTTAGTAGTCTAACCACATTTCTACAGTAAAGTGGGTATTAGTAGATAATTTCTCACTCTGTGAAAATGCTATTAATTTTTAAATTATGGAGTAATTAGACACATGCTTTTCTTTTAGCCATTACTTGTCGAAAGCAAGATGGAGGGCAGGCTAGCATCCAGGAGTGCCTCCAGTATGCAGGCCCCGTGCCAGCCCTGACCCAGGCTTGCCAGATCCCCTGCCAAGATGACTGTCAATTTACCAGCTGGTCCAAGTTTTCTTCATGCAACGGAGACTGCGGTGCAGTTAGGACCAGAAAGCGTGCTATTGTTGGTAAGAATAATTGGGATGCTAAATGTAACTCTTATCACAACAGAAAAATACAATAAAGCTCAAACCAAGAGCATTCTGTGAATACATCTGAAAGTCCTTAGTGTTGCTGCAGTTATACAGAATATTTCAGTAGATTCAGGTATGTATTTTAATGCAAGGTAACAGTGATAGAAAAGCATATAATTTCAAGAGAAAGAAAAGCAGCTTATTCCCTAGGCAAGAAATAATAGAAGATTTTACTCATGCTTCTCTTTAAACATGTATCTTTAGGGACTTGCCCAGGAAGTTTGTAGTGTCTGGAGCGAAGAGTAGAGGCTACCCCCTTTATCATCTCAGCCTGTTCTCACTACCACAGCCTCAGCTCATAGCTTACCTCCTACAGTGAGAAATACAGCATTAATTCTACGCCTGAAACCTGCATTCAAACACAAAGTCACAATTGCTTTAAAAAGTTAAAAGACAAAAAAAAAAGCAGTGACCAGATTAACAGTTTAGAAGACAAGAGAATACACTAAAGCAGGATGCAATTGTACACCCTGTAAGACTCCCCAGCACGCAAYAAGGAYAYATGCTCCACAATGTTCATAGCAGCCTGATTCATAATAGCCAGAAACTGGAAAGAACCCAGGTGTCCCTCAACGGAAGAATGGATACAAAAAATGTGGTATATATACACAATGGAGTACTAT
>BDUI01010826.1:19157-44526 GCA_002335545.1 Apodemus speciosus
CTACATATGAATATATATATATATATATATATATATATATATATATCATTATCTGTTCATCTACTGATAGACAACTAGGTTGACTCCCATTTTTGCCTAGCTAATAAAGCACCAATAAACTGCAGAGTTCTATTATCTCTATGGTAGGAATCTAGCTCTCTCAGTATAAGTTCAGGATTGAATAGTTGGACTACATGATCCTTCAATTTTTTTTTTACCTCTGAAGAAATCTCCAAACTGATTTCTACAGTAGCTCTATTAGTGTGCACCTTCACTAGCAATAAACAAGACTCCTTCCTGTCCATACCCTTCCCAACACTTGTTCTCAGATTTGTGAATGATGCCATTTTGACTAGGATAAGATAGTATCTTGGAGCAGTTTTAATTTATATTTCATTGATGATAAGAGGAATTCAATGGCTTTAAAAAAATCATTAACTATTTATATACCTTTTGTAAACTCTCTATTCTGTTCATTTTTCCATATGTTGATTGGTGGTTTTGTCTCCTTGGTATTTTATATCTACAATTTTGGTAAATTCTGAATATGTATCTGGTAATGATTTTCTCCCATTGTGTGAGCTGTCAGTTAACTCTAATGTTATTTTGTCCTTTGCTATACAGAGACCTTTTATTTTTTTGTAGCCTCATCTAGCAATATTTGTAATTATTTCTTGGCTTTTGGTACTGTATTGAAAAAGTTCTTTCCTACCTCAATATCTTGAAAGGTATGCCCTGTGTCTTAATCTAAAAGATTAACATGGTGAAGGTTCTCTGACATGCCCACAGAAGCAGAAAAGACTCCCTTTGAAAATGTATAACTCAAGAAATGATGCATATAAAACAAACACATACATATAATTAGTTAAAATATTGTTTCACAAATGGAATGTAAGATAACAATGCAATTGTTCATTTTGATGACATTCTATATTAACTATTATTATCATTTTAAAGATGTCCCCTGAACAATAACATTCCCTCTGTTAGTTTTGGAAACTAGATTAAATGTAATTTTTCTTTCTTAAAAACCTTTTGTTAGAATGGAATATCTCTCTCTCTCCGTGTGTGTGTGTGTGTGTGTGTGTGTGTGTGTGTGTGTGTCCAGAATGATATCTTTTCTATGATTACAGATAACAAATAATAAATGGGCTAATGGCCTGGGCAGCCATTGCCTAACCTGACTTATTTGGGCTAATGATGTAGGCACTTTATTTCAGTTTCCTATTGGTTATAAGAATTCTGGAATCTTATTTGTTTAACACAATCAGGTAATAAAGATAAAGGAGAAAAGGTATATAATTTCTGAAATCAGTTTGTAAGACAGCCTGTTAAGAGATCCAAGCTGGAGCCATTTAGAAGGACACAAGTTTAAGCACCTCATATACAGTAACTAGATTGTTGATGCAAAGATGACTATGCTCTCTCCCACCTGCTCTGGCTTCCTCTTTATTTCCCAGGTGTTGCTGTATAATCTTTCTCACAACCAGGCAATTACATCCTCTAAATTGCGTGGTTATTCAGCAAACCATCTGTTTTCTAGGAGCAATCATGTTGACAATTTTCTTGATTCAAACCATGAAGAGGATGCAGAAACCTCAGGTGCAATATTTGAGATATTCTTTATTTTTTAAAAAATGCACCATAAGGTTGAAGAAGATAGGACCTGTGTTTCTAGCCTGTTTATAATTCTTAAGGCCAAGGAAAAATAATTTTTCAAAGGTGAAGAAAAATGGAGATAATGGTCATTTAACATGTAAATGTAAGCAATTGCATATGGTTCCTTCTAGTTCTTTGCTGCATGTGTTCCCTCCTACACAGCTAACTATGAAAAGGCTATAAATAGATATCTCCAGACAACCAGACAAAAGCAGCAATCTTAATTAGTCAAATTAAAACAGTAAGACACATCCGATTATGCCTTTTTAGTCTAAACCGGCTCATAAAATGACAACTGATGTGAAAATAATTAAACTAAGACAGACTGGAAAAAAAGAGGAGAAATAATGTATTTAGAATTTGAAGAGAAGTAATTAGTTTTGGCAGGTTATTTATTTATGTAAATTGAAAAATTAGCTCTACTAGGCAGTGGCAATATATTCAACTGTCTATATTTCTGGCACAACACAGAAGAAGAAAAAAGTTATAATGAAAAGAAAGTAATGAGATGAGTTTCAGGCAAGGAAAGACTCTCAATAACTCCTTTTTAAAGGAAGACAAATTTGCAGGGAAGATAGAATTTATAAAATCCATCTCAATAGTTCAGTACTGCTGTTGGTGAAAAAAAAATCTTACTAATTTAAGTAGACTGCAATTCCTCAACATGGATCCTCTTGATTTAAACAGCTGCCTTGAATTTTCATCTGCTATATCAGTTATAAGTTATTCTTCCTTTAATTTGTCATTTTTGTGCAGTTCTATGACTTAATTTCCACAGCCTCCTTTCTAGTGGAGATGTAGACCAGGCATCCTAACTTTATCCTGAGTTGGGAATCATCTCTTCGTATCAGCTGACTAACTGCATTCACATAATGACTTCCTCTCAGATTAGTGACTTTTAAACCTCAGAGTCTACAAATGTCTACTTTACTTAACCATGTAGCCACACACACTGCACTTGAAAACAGAGTTCTTCCTATCTTCTTCAATGTACACACAATTCCTGGGGGAAGAATGTTCATTGATTTTATGACAAGATTAAGTATAGATACTTAAATGGTATATATAACTTTTTATCTATAGCAGTATACTTTTGTATAATAGTATAATTTTGTATCTGTTACTTTGTATCTAAAATAGTATCTATAATAAGGCAAGTCAAACAGTAATGTGTAGATGAAACTGGTTCACTTTTTTTCTAACAAGGTCTTTAGTTAATAAGATAGTTGYCCATCATATATGAAGTGTGTATACTCATATGTGATATCAGTTAGAATCCTTGACGTTGAAGAGTGCTGTGCCCATTACACTCTTAGCAAGACAAAAGAGAAAGCTCTGTTTTCAAAATTTCAACAAGTATTATCTTTATCAATATCATATTTTTTCTGATTTTCCAGTGTGTCTTGGTTTCTTTTCCTGTTGCTGTAAAATCACAAACCATACAAAAACAATTTAAGGAGTACATAAATTGTCAAATGCTAAATATAGAAACCTAAGTAATTAAAAGAACAATTTAAGAAAGAAAATGTGTATTCTATCTCACACTCCAGGGGTACTGTCCATCATAACAGGGAAAGTGAGGTGGCTAGAACTTAAAGCAAATGGTCGTTTGACATCCACCAACTGAAAACAGGGAATTTTGAATGCATGCTTGCAGCTACTCAGCTCACTTGGTCCACTTATGTAATTCAGAATCATAGCCAGGGAATGATGCTACCAACTAAACGTGAGCCTTCCACCTCAAATAATACACTCAAGATAATAAACACGCAAGTCATGCCCAGTGATTCATCTCACAGGGGATTCAAGAATCTATTAGGTTGACAATGGATATAACCATGCTTAATGAAAAGGAACTTTAAAGAGAGGAGTTAAACCAGTAAGATTTGACATCTGGTGCTTCAAAAAAGGCACATCTTGGTCCTGTGAAGGCTCCATGCCCAGAGTAGGGAAATGCTAGGGCAGTGAGGTAGGAGTATGTGGGAGGATAGGTGGGGGGGAGCACCCTTACAGAAGCAGGGGAAGGGATGGGATGGGAGTTTTATAGAGGGAAAACTAGGAAGGGGGATAACATTTGAAATGTCAATAAATAAAATAACCAATAAAAAAGGGACACATTGTGTTCACTAATATGCTTCTTCTACATATAGGAAGTCTGTTGCATTGGTCAGATGCTTTTAAGAGAACTGATAAATGAGTACATGAATGGATATATATATATATATATATATATATATATATATATATRTGTGTGTGTGTGTGTGTGTGTGTGTGTGTGTGTGTGTGTGTGTGTGTGTGTGTGTGTATGTATGTATATATATTAGATAGATTACAAAGATCTAATTATTTATATAAGGAAATCAACTAACACACTTCGGGACTTCTTAGATTAATTTGTCTTATACAATACACTTTGGATAGTCCAACAATGGATTTCTAGAGCTAGAGAGGCTGAAAAATCTGGGAGATGTTCAGTCTGTAAGGTACGATGTCTTGGGATTTCAAGTCCCACACAGTCCTGGCGCTGAAGGCCTGGGGGATTGCTAAAGAGCTGTTGGTCCTAAGTTGAAAACTTAAAGAAGCTGTTCTAATCTCAGTAAAAGGATGCTGCAGAAATGGGATGGATGAACTCATTGGCAAGAGTGAATGGCAGCAGACAAAAAGGTGGTGCTTTCTTTTATGTTCTTTAATCTGGAATGCCACTGATATAGGCAACCCACATTTAGCATAAATTTTTCCACTTCAAATAATCTGATCAAAAAATCTCTCCCAGGAGTGCCCAGTGCTTGCATTTCAGTTGACTTCAAACCCAGTCAAGATGGCAAGCAAGATTAGTCATCAAACCTACATTTCTCATGTGCCTCTTATTACTTTGATAGCAAATGATTTAATTGTCATCATTATAATATGCATAAGGAAGGGGGCCAAGAGCATCTATATGTTCTAGAATTCCTTACATTCCTATGCAATCCTGCATGACAGTAATATAACATAGATAATCCAGAGGCTCTGGGACATAATTTGAAGCCTTAAGTTAATAATGAAGGCTTTATAACCTATACATAAGAAATAAACAAACACATTTTGTTTTAATCACAGAGCATTGGAAATAGTTCTATCTATCAGTCTTTCTATCTATCCATCTATTATTCATAGTGAAGAGCAATAGATGAAGACAACAACAATTACTCCCGAACCAAATATGCATATGAATACACAAATAAGTACATACAGGTACACACACGTATTTTTTTAAGTTACAAATTGAACAAAGTCAATTAGTAAATCGTGTTATAAACAGTAATTCTACAACTCAAGTTCAAACCAACAAAGTTCTTATGAATATAACACTTTCTTCAATTCTATACCATGCAGCTGGCAATTGAAATCGTGTGGAAAAGAGATATATTCTCATTTCCAATTCAAAGACAGAATCTGGATACACATATGATCATCATCGTGTATACTTAAGAGTGAACATTTTGAAATACATGGATTATGAACTTCTCCTAGGACAAGACAGTAAAATATAAATAAGAATCCTGTTATCCATTTTTTTTATTTTTATTGAATATCATCTTCATTTACATTGCCATAGTAAAACCTTTCCCAATTTCCCCCCTCCCCAAAGACCCCCAACCCCTCCTCCCTCCCCCTGCCTCCACGTATATGCCCCTCCACCCAACACACTCCCCCCTCTCAGCTTCCCTTTGTTGGGGCCTCTGTTGAGCCTGACCAAGGACCATTTCTCCCACTGATGACCAACAAGGCCTTCCTCTACCACATTTTTGCCCGGAACCATGTGTGCCCCTTGGTTGATGGTTCAGTCCCTGGGAGTCTTGGGGCATCTGGGTGGCCGAAATCATTGTTCTTCCCCTGGGGCTGTAAGCCCCTTCAGCTCTTCTGGACTTCCCTCCAGCTCCTCCATTGGGGACCCCATGCCCAGTCCAATGGCTGCTAGCATCTGCCTCTGTATTTGTAGGCTCTGGCAGGGCCCCTCTGGAGACAACTATTGCATGCCCTGTTATCTATTTTAACAATGGCAATTAAACAGTATCAGATAACTTGAACTTGTTCCTATGTTCTTTTCATATATAAATGAATACTATTTCTTTTCATGATCATGAGTTTATTTCTAATTTCCAGTGAGAGACTCCACTCTTATTTACCCAGCAACTTCCCACAATGACATTAAGCTTGGTAAGTTTTTGCCTGCTAATTTGTTATAATTATTCTTATGTCAATGATAGTGATAAGGATACAATTAACAGTAAGTGAACATTATTGAATTTATTATTTGCCAGGTGATCTACAGGACTTTTATACTTAATCTTTATATTACCCTGATGACAGATGCAAAGTAAAATATTATCATCCTTATTTTAATCGTAAGAAGAAATTGATAAGAGGATCATTTTAAGAAACATGCTAAAGTCATATAGCTCAGAAGTCACCCTTTGAGGATGGGGTTACCTCACTTAGGATGCTATTCTCAAGATCCATCCATTTGCCTGCATTGACTCATGATTTTTTTTTTTGTTTGTTCTTAATAGCTTAGCAGTATTCCATTGTGTATAAACCGCATTTTCTTTATAATTCTTCAGTTAAGGGGCACCTATGTTATTTCCAGTTTCTGGCTATTACAAATAAAGCTGCTACAAACATAGTAAAGCAACCCTGTGGTATAGTATGGCATCTTTTGTGTATATGCTCATGAGTTGTATGAAGTAGTTTTCTACAAACCACCGGCTTGATTTCCAAAATGCTTGTAAAAGTTTGCACTCCTACCAGCAATGGAGGAATATTACCCCTGCTCCCCATCCTTGTCTGCATGTGCAGTATGACTTGAGTTTTTGATCTTACCCTTCTGACACATAAAGGATATCATTTTGGGGTTGTTTAAATTTGCATTTCCTTGATGACTAAAGGCATTAAATGTTTAATTATATTTTTTGGTTATTTTATTTATTTATATTTCAAATGTTATCATCCTTCTAGGTTCTGCCCCCTGAAAATTGCCTTTCCCATCCTCCCTCTATGAGGATACTCAGTCACCCACCCATGCACTCCTACTTTATTGCTCTTGCATTCCCTACACTGGTGCATCGAGCTTACACAGGACCAAGGGCCTGCCCTCCCATTGATGCCAGATCAGGAGCATCCTCTGCTATGTATGCAGCTGGAGCCTTGGGTTCCTCCATGTGTATGCTTTCATTGGTGGTTTAGTCCCTGGAAGCTCTGGGGTGTCTGGTTGGTTGATATTGTTGCTCTTCCTATGGTATTTCAAACCCCTTCAGCTCCTTCAGTCCTTCCCCTAACTTCTCTTGGGGTATCCATGCTCAGCCTGATAGCTGGCTGCAAGTATCTCCATCTGTATTGGTCAGGCTCTAACACGGCCTCTCAGGAGACAGCTATATCAGGCTCCTGTCAGTGCTTCTCAGTCATTCAAAATTCTTTAGTTAAGAATTCTGTGTAGCTCTGTACCACATTCTTAAGTGTGTTGTTTGGGTTATTGGCATTAACTTCTTGAGTTCCTTATGTATTTGGATATTAGTTATCTATCAGATGTAGGGTTCATGAATATCCTTTCCCAATCTGTGGGCTGCTGTTTTGTCCTTTTGACAGTATCCTTTGAAGATCCATGTGAGCATGGGAGATCTTTCCATCTTCTGATATTTTCCTCTGATTTTTTTTCTTTAGTGAGTTGAAGTTCTTGTCATAGTTCTTTCGAGTGCTTTGTTAGAGTTACACCAACATACTTTATATTATTTGTAGCTATTATAAAGGGTGTTGTTTTCCGAATTTCTTGACCCATTTATTATTTATATAAAGAAGGGCTACATATTTCTTTGAGTTAATGTTTTATCTAGCCACTTTGCTGAAGGTGTTTATTAGCTGTAGAACTTCTATGATAGAATTGTGGGGTCATATATGTATACTATCATATCCTCTGCCAATAGCAATACTTTGATTTCTTCCTTTCTAATTTATTAATTGATATTAATGGATCCCTTTTGCTGTCTGTTTTGCTCTAGCTAGAACTTCAAGTACTATATTCAATAGACAAGGAAAGAGTAGGCAACCTAGTCTTGTCCCTGATTTTAGTAAAATTGCTTTAATTTCCTTTTCATTTAATTTGATGTTGGCTATTGGCTTGCTATATATTACTTTTATTATATTTAAATATACACTTTGTATCCCTGATGTCTCCAAGACTTTTAACATGAAGGGTGTTGCAAGATATTTGCTATCCATATTGAGGCAGTTGGAGGCCAGGGATTGGAGGAGAGAGAGGAGGAGGAGCTAAGAGCAGTGAGGGGCGAAAAGAGGCTGAATGGACTGGATGAGTGGAGTAAAGGTGGAGACACAGATATCCAGATGGCTTCGGACTTATTTCTGGTGTTTTGGAGAGGTTAGAAATATTGGGATATTACTTTATCATTGTAAATTGGCATTATGAAATTGAAAGTTTCTTATACATGAATATATTGGTTAACTCTTCAAGTTTAAGAGTCATACTTCACTGGATACATGGAAGGAGTGGGTGCTGGGCAGAAGCGTGGGACTGCCATTTAATGCTACAGAAGGACTCTTGTGTTTTCTCAAAGGATTTTTCAGGATTTTCAAAGGAGATAATCATGTGATTTTTCCCCTATTATTGGTATGGAGAATTACCTTGATAAATTTTTGTATACTGAACCATCCCTGCATTTCTGGGATGAAGCCTAGTAGATCATGGTGGATGATGTTTTTGATGTATTCCTGGATTTGGTTTGCAATTATTTTTATTGAGTATTTTTGCACCAATGTTCATAAGAGAAATTGGTCTGAAATTCTTTCTTTGTTGAGTCTTTGTGTGGTTTGTGTATCAGAGTGACTGTACTCACAGAATGGGTTTGATAATGTTCTTTCTCTTTCTATTTTTGGAATAGTTTGATGGCTATTATCTTCATTTCAACTTTTGGAATAGTTTGATTAGTATTACCTCATCCTTGAAAGTCTGGTTAGATTTTGCATCTGGCCCTGGGCTTTTTTTGTTTGTTTGTTTGGGAACTTTTAATATCTGCTCCTATTTCCTTAGTGGTTTCAGGGCTATTTAAATAGTTTACCTGATCTTGATTTATATTTGTATCTATCTAATATCTATCTAGAAAATCATTCATTTTGTTAAGTTTTTCCAATTTTGTGGAGCACAGGCTTTTAAAATAAGACCTAATGGTTCTTTGAATTCCCCCCCCCACGTCTGTTGTTATGTCTCCCTTCTTATTTCTTATATTATGTATTGGATACTGTCTCTCTCTTCTAGGTTGTTAAATTAAGGGTTTGTCTATTTTGTTGATTTTCTAACAAAAAAAAAAAACAGCTCTTGGTTTTTCTGATTCTTTGTACTGTTTACTTTGTTTCAAATTGATTAATTTCATCCCTGATTTATATTATTTCCTGCCTTTCCTCCTCTTCAGTGTGTCTGCCCATATTTTTTTTCTAAAGCTTTCAGATACACATTTAAATTGCTGGTAGGAGAACTTTCTAATTTCTTTATGGAGACACTTAGTGCTATGAACTTTCCAGTTAGCTTTGCTTTCATTGTGTCCCATAAATTTGGACATACTCCTACTTCATTTTCATTGAATTCTAGAAAGCCCTTCATTTCTTTTGTTGTTTCTTCCTTGTCCCAGAGATCATCAAGAAAAGAGTTTCTCAGTTTCCATGCGTGTGTAGAGGCTCTAGTTTTTCTGATTCTGAAGCCCAGTTTCAATCAATGATGGTCTGATAAAATACAAAGTGTTATTGCAGTTTTACTCTATTTGTTGAGGCTTGTGACTATGTTGTAACAATTATTTAATCCAGATACAGAGTTTCTACCTCACTTTTAACTCCCCCCAAAAAATGACACACAGCCTTTATATTTACAATTAGCCTTAAACAATACAAGACCTGAATAGATATTACCCTCAGTGTTGTTAGAATCTGCTTATAGATAAACCCAAGTTATTTCTGTGATCCATCTGGGCTGCTCTTATCTCCAACTGGCCAGCAAACAGGCCTGGTTCCTCCTCTTGCACCTGTTATTTTGATGTTGGTGGTATTAGTGTGTGTGTGTGTGTGTGTGTGTGTGTGTGTGTGTGTGTGTGTGTGTACTTTGTTTCTGTTGATATGGAATTATTTCCTGTGTTTTCTTGAATGCAATTATCGTTCTTGGGTTGGAGTTTTCCTTCTAGTATTCTCTGTAGGGCTAGAGTTGTAAATGGATATTGTTTAAATTTGGATTTGTCTTGGAATATATTTTTGTCTCCCTCTATGGTCATTGAGACTTTTGATGGTTGTCTTAGGGTTTCTATTCCTGGACAAAACATCATGACCAAGAAGCAAGTTGGGGAGGAAAGGGTTTGTTCAGCTTATGCTTCCACACTGCTGTTCATCACCAAAGGAAGTCAGGACTAGAACTCAAGCAGGTCAGGAATCAGAAGCTGATGCAGAGGCCATGGAGGGATGTTTCTTACTGGCTTGCTTCCCCTGGCTTGCTCAGCCTGCTCTCCTACAGAACCCAAGACTACCAGCCCAGGGATGGCACAACCCACAATGGGCCCTCCCTCCTTGATCACCAACTGAGAAAATGTTCACAGCTAGATCTCATGGAGGCACTTCCCCAACTGAAGCTCCTTTCTCTGAGATAACTCCAGCCTGTGTCCAGTTGACACAGAAAACCAGCCGGTACACTGAATATAGTACTTTGTTGACATCTGTGATTTTTCATCAGTTGCAAGATATCTGTCCAGGTCCTTTTCACTTTTAGGGTCTCTGTTTAGAAGTTGAGTGTCATTCTGACAGGGCTAATTGTGTATGTTACCTGACTTTTTCCCTTGCCATTTTTAATACATTCTTTATTCTGTAGATTTTATGTTTTGATTATATGTAGCAGGAGGATTTTCTATCTGGTGCAGTTTAATTGGTGTTCTGTAATCTTATATATTTATAGTCATCTCTTTCCTTTAGGTTAAGAAAGTTTTTTTCTACAATTTTGTTAAAAATAGTTTCTTGTCCCTAGAGCTGGACATCTTCATCTTCTTCTGTTCCTATTATTCTTAGGTTAGGTCTTTTCATGCTATCCCAGATTTCTAGGATGTTTTGTGACAGGAATTTTTTTAGATTTAACATTTTCTTTCACACATGTATGAGTTTCTTCTATTGTATCTTTTGCACCCGAGACAGGTTCTTTCTTTAGTGATCTTTATACCTTTTGTTCCTGCTCTCTTCCCACGGGTTTACAGGTTTACATCTCCAGAATATACCCTCAGTTTGCCTTTTTTTTTTTTTTGCTTTTATTTCTACTTTCTAGTCCTTTACAGTTTTATTTATTTTCTTCACCCACTTAGTTGTATTTTTCCTGTATTTCTTTAAGGGTTTACATTTCCTCATTAAAGGCCTTTATCGTCATTGTAAGACTGGACGTAAGGTCATTTTTTGTGCTCCAGTTGTGTTAGGATATCCATGGCTGCTGTAGTGGGATAGCTGTGCTCTGAAGGTGTCGTATTGCCCTTACTTTCATTAATTGTTTTTTTGTGTTTTGTTTTGTTTTGTTTTGTTTTGTGAGCCTTTTGCTATCTGGATGCCTTTGGTCCTCTTATGTTCCTAATGTAGTAGGTATTGTGAGGGGGCCTAACCTTGATGATCCGGGTGTGCCAGGCCTCTAGGCCTGATGAAGGTGGGTTGAGAGGTAGCAGGACAATGCAGGTCCATAGGATAGCAGTCTTCTCAGAGCATCTCAGCGTGTACCAGAGGACTCAACATATAGGGGAAATGGGTACAAGWAAGGAATCTAACATGTATGCTTCCAGAGCAGCAGGTCTGATAAAGGTAGGCTGAGAGGCGGCCGGACAGCAGAGGTCCTGTGGGGAGAGCAGGCTGCTCACGCCAGCTGTGTGTACCCCAGAGGACTCCTGGTCTTTCTTAAATCAAGCAATGATATTTTCACTATATCTGAGAAATAAATACAAGCCATTCACCTCTCTCTCTGTTCAGCTTTCTTGTCTGTCAAATAGGTAAATAACTCCTCTTCACTTAATGGTTTTCATCTTTTTAAATCAATATTAATCACCATGAAAGCATAGATTGGTAGTAACAGGGATAGCCACTAGAATTTCAATATTAAAAGAGTATCAATAGTTAATTTTAGAGTTTTTGATCTGCTATTGTGTATGGCTCTAAATGCTAAAGCAGTAAGTGCTGGGTTTTGATTGGTAGTAATCAAAATGTGAGAGAGTACAAATCAATTAAGGACTTCATTGTAGGAGTAACCGTGGTGCAAAGGCATCCCCTGCAGGAGAACCTAATTACAGACTGCCTGAGCGAGCAAGGATTGCTGACTCAGACAATGCCAAGCAACTGGGAACTGCAGTTTAGAAGAGATGCTTTCTTGGGACCAATGGGGTGTGATCAGAGGGTTTTGCAGGAGCTGCAGTGTTTCTCACCTGCTCCGAGAATCTATGTCATTGATTCTGAGCCACCTCACCTCCAACCCCAAAGGACAGGTAGGGTCTGAGCAGTCCAGAGCACAGTCAGCACTTCATGAGCAATGCTTTCTTCACCTATACAATTGTTAGTCTTCACGCGCATATAACCTATTGTATCTAAGGAAAGGAGTCATATTCGTCTCAATGTTCACCAATTCTTAGAATCTGTGATGGATTTCAATGGGAAATGTGGTAACATGGGAAATTCAGTGCACTACAGGATTCTTTGGGGCCCTTACAACATGAGCACTTTATACATTTGATTCAGGATTAATTTTTCATAATTGCAAAACCTGGGAGGAAAATTCTCAGTGTTCAGAGTTCCCATGTGAAATCCCTGCATCCTGTAGAAGTTTTCTCTGAAGAAAGAACTTTAGTTATTTCTATTATGTTATCTCTTACTTCTTGGGGTTTATTATTTCTAAATAAATAAGTTTAGTATTTCAAGTTTATATTCACACCCTCAGTCCATTACCCTACAATTTCAATATGCTGGTAAAAGAACATCCAATAAACTAATATGTGGGAAGGTATAGTACTTGTATTACAAAAATCTGGCAAAGAAGGACTAGCATACTTATCTACTCACAAACAACTCTTACAATTCCATCATCTAATATATGTTTGTTGTAGTAACTACAGATATTCCCCTACCTATTGGAATTGTCCATTTTCTATAATTGACTAATTTAACTTATATCATATTGACCTAATACATTATCAAGCACATTAATGTATAAAAACAGTATTGTGTAAATTGAAAGGCATCACATGGCTTGCATTACTATCATCATTAATTAATATTCTTCTTGTCTTGTGCAAAAGTTTAAAGTCATAAAGGCTAAAGTTTTAAAGAACAATTATGAAAACTCTCCTGTAGCTAGTGGTAATTATTTTGAGGCTAGCTTTGTGGTAATGTAACATAAACACAGAAATGGTATCTTCTTCTGGAATAGACAACAAATTTTCTGAGGATAATATGATTGATGACTCCATCCAGAGAAAAGCCTAGGAAGATCTGTCAACATTACCTGTAGCATTCAGGCTTCACTAAGCTCTGGGTACTTTAGTGAAGATATGAAGCCTCCATATCTGCAACAATGACTAGGGTCTAAATCCACACTGTCTATATGAAAGTAAGAGAGGGTGGAAACCAATGCTAATAGACACGTGAAGTTTTCATTGTCTGATGTCCTGAGTGATCAGGCCCTCTGTCTACTGCAAGTCTCATGTCTTCTATAATTTAAGACAGTTTGACAAACTAAGTTGTGAACTTGTAATTGTATATACAGCTCAGACTCTTCCCAGATCTTGACAGAATGTAGATGCAAAAGGAAAAATCGATATATGCCCCAAATTGTTAAAACAACATGAACTGTCAAACTACTTGACTTACTAAAGCTATTTTGAAAGTAAAACGATAATAATCAGATTTTGGTATGTAGCTCACATGTGCACTGTTTATCTCCCATATCCAAGGCTATGTGTTCAATCCCAACACCATAAAAAAAGATGAAATGAAATAAGAACTAATGTGGAAACAATATCTCCTATTTCTCTCTCTGTCTCCCTATCTCTCCCTATTCCTATCTATTGCCCTATCTTTCTCTCTGTCTCCCTACCTATCCATCTACCTATGTATCTTTATATGTATCTTTATAACATCTATCTATCCACCTATATCTGTTCCATTCTCTTTCTCTTCTTCCTTCTCACTTTCATTCCTTCCTTATTGCTGGTTTTCTACTCTGGCTGAATTTTGTTGTACAGTACTAATATTTGTCTCTATTAGCAGGCTCACTGTTCCAGGAACAGTATGTCCCTGAAAATCTCTGCTGGATATAAAACTTTCAAGCATAACTAATATGACAGTAAAATGAATTTCATTTAATGAAAAATACATTCTGCGGCCTTCGTGGGTCAAGATGACGATGGGAGAAACTGCCCTTGTTTAGAGCCATTTGTCACACATCTACAAAGACCTGAGAGAGGCTAGAAACCCTGTGTGTACATACCAATGCCTTTTGTTTTAGTAGTTTGTTTTCTTTGGAAAACAAACTAGAAAATAAAGAAGAGATGACAATCTGTAGTTCATTTCAACTGGCTTAGTTTGTTCTATAGGTGACTCTGAAGGGGTTAAGTAAATTAATATTTTTGAAAACTCATGTAAAGGAGTGGGACTCCTCCCATCACAAAGAACTGGGCATCACATGCATAGTTGACCCTCAGTTCTGACAGGAACAACTAAGCCATCACTGATTGCCTGCCTGGCATACTACCACTGCCATGTGAATTTACTACATCACTCTGACTCACTGATAAATTCTTTACCTCTCTCCATCTCTTGACATAGCAAACAAGAGTTGTGTTTCATTATAAATTCTCATTTCCAGCATTTTCTATCAGGGGAACTGAAGCTACATATATATATATATATATATACATATTCATACCAAGCCAATTACTCCATACAATGAGCAGAGGGAAAACAAACTATTAACATCACATTTCCACTGTTTCATTCACTCAACCCACTCCTTATTTAACTGCACTCTAAGCCCCATTAATGTTGCAGACACATCACTAGGCTCAAAGATAAAAGGGTTAACACAAATAAACAAAGATTAAATGAATTTTGTTCTGATATATTTTAAAGTAATGTTTTTAAGAGAAATATGTGAGAGTGGGGAAAAAAGAAAACTATTAATTCCCAGGGTAGTTGATAGAGTTCTCARGAAAGGTCAACTTTCCCATTGTTATAGCTATTGAACATGAACATGGTATTAAATATAAAAAGCTATAAGGATGCAGTGAATAAGGAAAATTGGTCATAATGCCAAATATTCTTTGAGGGAGAGGGTTTTTCTTTTATTGAAAATATATTATTTTCTAGTTATATGTAAATTTATATTATAAAATATATTAAATATTATATATATATATATATATATATATATATTAGAGTACCCCATTCCCCTACTCTTCCCAGTTCCTCTCCCTGCCAAACCCACTCCCTGTTGTGGGTTCTCCTAATGCAGTTTCTATTTTCTTGTTAATTCTGCTTCCTCAAGAGGGGCTGTAACTGATGAGTAGATCACCTACTCAGGTAATCTTATTGAACCTTCTCCCATTCTAACTGATCAAATAAAGGTTAGAGATTATGATTGGTCAATGGAAAGTAAAAGTGTGACTGTAGGTCTTGGGGACTGGGGGAAGGAAGGAGAAGCAGAAAGAAAGAGAAATATCCAAGGAGGAATTAGTGGAAGCCAATATGGAATAGAACCACATGGCCAGAAAACACTGCAAGTAGCAAAGGAACTCATAGCTGGATAATAAGTGAGGATAGTGAGAGATCTGCCCAATCAAGGCATATAGCTTGTAAATATAATAACTGAGTTGTGTCTTTCTTATATGAGGTTATTGGTGTTGAAAATGATTGCAACAACTTCCATTCAGGCTTTCATTAGAAAAGAACAGGCTGCTAAAGGACAAGAACAAAACATGAAATGAAATATAAGATAAAGTATAAACTATCATATAAAAGTTGGACATGGTAACCCAAGAGGAAGAAAGAGTCCCAAGAGCGCTCACAAGAGTAAGAGAGACCCACTTGTTCTCACAGTCAGGAGTCCCATGAAACCACTAAGTTATAAAATAGAGAGAGAGGACCTGGTACAGACCCATGTAGGCACTGTGTTTGCTGACTGTGTCCCTGTGGGCTCATATGAGCCTTGCTTATTTGGTTCAGAGGGCCATGTTATCCTGGTATCTTCTATCGCCAACCCGACTCATTACAATCTTTCTGCCTTCTCGTCAGTGGAAGTCCCTGAACTTGGAGGGAAAGGATTTGAAGGAGACCTCCCATTTAGATTCTCTCTCCACATAATGCCTTGCTCTGAGTCTCTGCCTATTTACCCATATGCTGCAAGAGACAGCCTCTCTGATGATGACTATGTAAGGCACTGATCCAGAAGTATATCATATCATTAGGAGTAATTACATCAGTTACTCTGTAGACCAGGCTGACTTCGAACTCTGAAATCCACCTGCCTCTGCCTCCCAAGTGCTGGGATTAAAGGCGGGCGCCACCACTGCCTGGCTGGAAAATTTTCTTTTTGGGTCTGGATTACTTAACTCAGGATGTTTTTTTTTGTTTGTTTGTTTGTTTGTTTTTTGTTTTGTTTTGTTTTTCTGATTCTATCCATTTGCCTATAAGTTTCATGATGTCATTTTTTCTTTTTTTAAAATTGGATATTTTCTTTATGTACATTTCAAATATTTCCCCTTTCCAGGTCTCCTCTTTGGAAACCCCCAACCCCACCCCCCTCGCCCTCCCTCTATGAGGGTGCTCCCTACCCACCTACCCATCATCTTCTTGCTCTGGCATTCCCCTACACTGGGGCATCAAAAACCCTCAGGCCCAAGGGCCTCTCCTCCCACTGATGCCAACAAGGTCATTCTCTGCCACATGTGCCATGAGTCCCTTCATGGGTACTTTTTGGTTGGTGGTCCAGATCCCGGGAGGTCCAGGGGTCTGGCCTGTTGACAGTGTTGCTCCCTCCATGGGGCTGTAAACCCCCTCAGCTCCTTCAGTCCCTTCTCCAACTCCTCCATCGGGGACTCCATGTTCCACCATTGCATAAATGTACCATATTTTCTTTATCAATTCTTCTGTTGAGGAACATGTAGATTCCTTTTAGTTTCTGGCTCTTATGGATAAAAGCACAATGATCATATTTAAGCAGGTATCCTTATAGTAGGATGAGTCATCTTTTGGGTTTATCCCCAAAAGTGGTGTAGCTGAATCCCAATTGATTTTCATTGTGGCTTCACTAGTTTGGACTCCATCCCTCCAACCAGTAATGAAGGAGTGTTCCTCTTGCTCAACATCCTTACCAGCATGAGCTGTTGGCTGGATTATTGAGCTTAGCCAATCTGACAGCTGTAAAGTACAACTTCAAATAGTTTTCATTTGCATTTCTCTGATGACTAAGGATATTGAACATCTCTTTAAGTGTTTCCAGGCATCTGAATTTCCTCTGTTGAGAATTCTGTTTAGATCTGTTTCACATTTTAACTAGATTATTTGTTTTCTGGTATCTAGTTTATTGAGTTCTTTATATAATTTTGATATTAGTCCTCTCTCAGTTACAGAATTAGAAAAAAATCATTTGCCATTCTGTTGGCTGCTGTTTTGTCTGATCAATGGTGTCCTTTGCCTTATAGGAAATATTCAGTTTCAAGAGGTTCTATTTATTAATTGTCGATCTTAGTGTCTGAACTGTTAGTGTTCTGATCAGCAAGTAATTTACACTGTTAATGCATTTAAAGCTATTCTTCACTTTATCTTCTATCTTTTTCAGTGTGTCTAGTTTGATGTCGAGGTCTTTGATCTACCTGGATATGAGTTTTGTGCAAGGTAATAAGTACAAATCTATTTGCATTCTTCTATATACAGTTATCAAGTTTTACCAGCACCATTTGTTGAGGATGCTGTCCTTTTCCAGTGTGTATTTCTCGTTTCTTTGTAAAAAAAAATCAGGAGTCCGTATGTTTGTAGATTTATGACTAGGTTTTCAATTTAATTCCCTTTATCAATATGTCTTTTCATGCCAATACCATGTGATTTCTATTACTATACATCTATAGTACAACTTGAAATCCAAAATCTTGAGACCTCCAGCAGTTATTTTGTTATTCAGGATTGTTTTAGCTATCCTGAGACTATTTGTTTTTCCGTATGAATTTGTGAAAAATTGCATTGGCATTTTAGTAGAGAACCTAACTATTCTTACATGAAAGTTAAATTATTAATTTGAAATTGATGAGTTCATAATGTTTTTTGAAAGAAGATGATATATATTAAAAGATAATTACATTAAGTGTTGGGAAGAGCCAAATATAAATATGAAAATTTCTAAAGTGTAAGCAGTAGCAAAGAAGAAGCCATATTTGAAATGCATTGTATAATAATAACTGTCTGTAACTCCCGTTTCAGGGCATCTGACACCTTCATTCAGGCAAAATATTGATGTATAAAAGACAAATATAATTTTCTTTAAAAAAATCACTACCTGGTTCAAATTCTTAATATTTCATGAGTGCTTATATTTCAACATAAGTTTCAACAGTGACAAAACAAATTGAAATCATACTAGATGCTAACTCCAAGTTATCCTAGAGTAAGAAAAAATGAKAATAGAATAGAAAGGAATGGATACTTCAAAATGGTACCCCAAAGCCAGAATCCATTATCACTATATACTATAAATTGCTGCCTTTTATAAATATTATAGAACTTATTTGTATAAGCTTTATTCCAAATATGTCAGAAGCCATCTAAGAAAGGCATACCATTTTGCAAAGTTATGATGAGTGAGCTCTCGGAATGCAGGGTCCTTAGAGAAACTCCATCCCAGGACTGCTTCTTGTGGCTAATATGTCTTTCCTGTAACTATTACGTACCCTAATAATTTCTGGACATTAGCCCATCCTGTTTGGCAGGTTTGCTGCAATAATCAAATATGAATATATACATTCATAGAGTAATGCTGTGTAGAAAAATTAATGATTTCATAATTCTCAATAATGATTTTATAAAATTCCCAACTTGTTACAAGTAATCGCAAGTCCTCTATGCAATAAAAACTGCAAATAGTTCTCTGTAAACCTTCATGTGTTCTGGGCTAATTATACTAGGAAAAGAAAGCAGGCTTGGAACAAATTTACAATGAAAAAAAACAAAACAATAAGCAACTATCTTGATCTTCTTGTTTATGAAGGCCATAAACTGGGAATGGACAATTTAAGATACAAGGAGAGAAAATAAAATATTGACTAGTTTATCTACACAAAAACTTCTAAATAATAAGACACGAGGTTTTGTCTCTTGACAAACCCCTGCTTACTTGTGACATAAAAATTGTTGCTTCAAACTGATTATGAACTTACAGGGCTAGTAACAGATAGTGAATGTTTAGTGAAATACTAGACTTAAAGAAAAGAAATGTAAACAATTCTGCTCTAATTCCTTAACTCATATCAATCTATGACACGAATTATTGCCTTAAACTTACTATGACTTTATTGGAATATGAAAGTATTTAGGAACTATTTTAATCATTTATCCTGTTGTAACTCTTTAGAGAAACTATAAATACTGAGAGCAGAAAGAAAGTTTGTTGGACCTTCTTTTTCTGTGCATCTAACTCTACTTTTTATTTCTCTCTGGCTCACAAAGAGTTAACAAACTGAGTCTTTTGCCTGACCAACAAAAGACCAATGAGTCTAAGAGAAAACACCCCAAACAACTAACTTCTTCTCTTAATCCTCTCCTGCTACCAGCAGGAGTTAATTGCCAGGTATCAGCATCTTTTATTCACAGAAGAACAAGAAAGAGTTAAATTGCCAGAAGCAATCAGCTTCTAGACCACAGAAGAGTCAAAGAGGTAACAAAGCCTGAGGTAATCTGACTTTGGCCAATGTTCTATGCTGTGTCCCACCTTAGTACCTGACCCTGCCTGGGCTGGCCCCCAGCACAAATGAATATTAAATATTGAAATGTTGTGAGACTGAGACTAGTGTATGTGACACTCTATAGGACTTATCCATGGTGCAGTGGTGTTTACTCTTTTATCTAGGCTAGTCTGTGCACTACTTACTGTAGTGATATCCAGACATCTTGTTCTGCACCAAGCACATTTGTAGTGATATGTTGGGCTGATTTCAATTCTCACAAAACCCTATAAAATATCATTATATCTATTTTATAATAGAAACTGAAACTTGTGAAAATTTATAATCTCACCAGTGTCCCACAACAGCAGATGTTTTGAAGCAATGAGCCCAGGCATTTGCAGGGTTCTGAAACTTAATTTCTTTTTTTAGGTGAACAACTTGTGTCTCTTTACCTCTTTATTTATTTATTTATTTATTTATTTATTTATTTTTGTTGTTTCTTTCTTTTCTTTTAATTTTTTATTTTTATTGGGTATTTTCTTTATTTATATTTCAAATGTTATCCCTTTCCCGGTCCCCTACCAAACCCCCATTCCATACTTCTCTGCTTCTATGAGGGTGTTCCCACACCCACCCACCTACTCCTGCCTTCCTGCCCACAAATTACCCTATACTGCAACATTGAGCCTTCATGGGACCAAGAGCCTCTCCTCCCATTGACACCCGACAAGGCCATCCCCTGATACATATGCTGTTGGAGTCATGGGTCCCTCCATATGTACTAATTGGTTGGAGGTTTAGTCCCAAGGAGCTCAGGGCAGGGGGGGTGGCGGGTCTGGATGGTTGATATTGTTGTTCTTCCTATAGGGTTACAAACCCCTTCAGCTCCTTCAGTCTCTCTCTCACTCCTCCATTTAGGACTCTGTGTCCAATGGTTGGCTGCAAGCATCCACCTCTGTATTTGTCAGGCTCTGGCAGAGCCTCCAGGGAGACAGCTATATCAGGCTCCTGTCAGCAAGCACTTGTTGGCATCCACAGTAGTGTCTAGGTTTGGTGACTGAATATAGGATATACCCCAGGTGGGGCAGTCTTTGGATGGCCTTTCCTTCAGTCTCTGCTCCACACTTTGTCTCCGTATTTGCTCCCATGAGTATTTTGTTCCCCTTTCTTTTCTTTTTTTTTTAATAAGGAAAAATCATATTTTATTTATTTATTTATTTATTTTCTATATTCTTTGTTTACATTCCAAATGGTTTCCTGTTTCCCGGTTTCCCCCTCACCATAAGTCTCATAAGCCCTCTTCCCTCTGCCTGTTCCCCAATCAACCCCCTCCCACTTCTCTGTCCTGGTAATCCCCTACATTGCTGCATCAAGCCTTTCCAGGATTAGTCTTCCTTTTTCTTTATCTTCATGTGGTCTGTGAATTGTATCTTGGGTATTCGTAACCCACTACATAAACAAACTCAAAGAGAAAAAAAAAAAAAACACATGACCTTCCCATTAGATGATGAAAAAGCATTTGACAAAATTCAATATTCCTTCCTGTTAAAAGTCTTGGAAGGATAAGGAATGTAAGGCCCATACCTAAATGTAGTAAAAGCAGTATAGAGCAAACCAGTAGCCAACATCAAACCAAACAGAGTGAAACTTGAAGCAATCCCAATTTCAGGAACTGGACAAGGTTACCCTCACTCTCCCTATCTATTCAATATAGTACTTGAAGTTCTAGCTAGAGCAATTAGACAACAAAAGGAGGTCAAAGGTACACAAATTGGAAAGGAAGAAGTCAAAATATCACTATTTTCAGATGATATGATAGTATACTTATGTGACCCAAAAAATTCCACCATAGAACTCCTAAACCTGAGAAACAACTTCAGCAAAGTGGCTCAATATAAAATTAACTCAAACAAATCAGTAGCCTTCCTCTACTCAGAGGATAAACAGGCTGAGAAAGAAATTAGGGAAATGACAACCTTCACAACAGTCACAAATAATATTACATACCTTGGTGTGACTAATCAGCACATGAAAGATCTGTATGACAAGAACTTCATGTCTCTGAAGAAAGAAATCAAAGATGATCTCAGAAGATGGAAAGATCTCCCATGCTCATGGATTGGCAGGATTAATATAATAAAAATGGCCATCTTGCCAATAGCAATCTACAGATTCAATACAATCCCCATCAAAATTTGAAATGCTTGAAACTTAATTTCTTATCATATTTCATTTTCTAAATAACACCAAACCAAATGCTTGCCTGCATTTCTCCAGTGCACCTGGGGTTGATTGTGTGAGAAATGGCACAGAGTGAGCAGGAATGCCAATTATTAGTCCTTGAATGAGTGAATAATGTTAAATAAATCTCCTGAGGGGGCCTTTAAGATTAACTTTGGATTGCTTTTCCATGAAAGCATAGACATATTTATGAAACTCTAGTGAATCAATATCTTGAGTATATATACTAATACATCTATTTCTGCTTCCTGACTGAAGATGCAATGTGACCTCTTCTTCAAGTTGTGGACAAAATAATTCCTTCCTTCCTTAGGTTGCTTTGCTCATGTGCTTTGTCACAGAAGAAGAATAAAAAAGTAATGTAATAGCATTGGTCCATGTGAAAAATACTATCCTTAAGGATAAATAAAAGTCAATTTATGCCCTTAGCTTTACTGTCAAAAATGTCCAGTTAAACCTCCCATAAATAATAGAAAATGGTCTTTTTCCCAATTAGAACATCCTTGTCCTTTTTCATAAGTATCACCCCAACCTAAGCTGCTTCCCTACATTCTGTCAACACCTTTATAAGTGGTCCCTTCGGTGAACTTTGCTCTAAGACTGAATTTGAATTATGTGCATTTATTTTCAACCTAGACCTTGACTGTCTGATAGACCAACTCTCCACATGTATGTTTCACTGAAAGAAAAAAAAAGGTATAAGAATTAACTGTCCACAGGAAATTTAAAAATAAAAGACTTGTAGAGGAATGACAGATCACTCTTTATGAAGCTTTAAATTAATTAAGTGATAATAGCTGTTAAGTCCTCAATAAGGCTTCACGAGTAGTTGTATTATGTGTCAATCAGAAACAATATTCTGAATCATTTTTAGCCTGGCCCTGGAATGCTGTCTATACCCTATCTTGCTTTCTGAAATGGGAGGTAGGTAGAAAGGGAGCTATCACAGTAGTGCAGTGAATGGCTTAATGTAGGATTATGTACATACCACTCCATAATCTCCTAAGAACACTTAATAGAAATCACATGTCACTTGCTACACCACAGGAGYCCCTTAAGAATCCACCCAGGAGTTATCTCTAGAAAGGTTGTGACCAGAAAGTGAAGGCTTACCATGCRTAGTCTAAAGAGGAACAAGTTGGAATGTGTGAGATATGCAGTTTAGTAGAGCAAAATATATGGGGACAAGGGGACTACTCTTGTAAATCACCAAGAAGCAGCGGAAATGCTGTAATAATGATGATCAAGTCCAAGGATATTCACTGTCCCCCAGAGTGCCAGTTTTATGTTTTGTTCTGCAAATTCAGCAGTTCAGACATTGACATGTTTGTAATTATATCCTTATTGCACAATCTCCATGTTTTCCATTGAGCCAGATGTTTTCTCTATTCAAAGATACAGTCATCTTTTACCTCCTTCTTCCCATGACTCAGTGCGATGCAGCAGGTTAAAAAGAAAATATTTACTCTCTCCCCTCTAAACCCCATGCTCAAGGTGAGAGCTCAGCACACATTAATTTGCTGTTTTCACCTTAATTAAGATGAATTCTGYCTAGAGAAATTTTATTCATTTCTACAACACATGTGTAATATTTTAATATTACTTGAATGGGTTATGATAAAATCATGAGGGGGAAACGCAAGGGTCATTTTGTTCTAGACAAATACAACTAAAAGATCACAAATTGTACTGACAACCAATCAGGGACTAAACCTCTCCAAAAATACTATAAAGCATTTTAATGGTTCAAGCCTCTTTTAAAATATTAAAACAAATCATTGTTAAGGAAAATAAAAAGCACTTTCAGATTGCTTTATGTTAGAAAGCTAGAGTATACTCTCTTAGGTTGCTTAGAGACCAACGATATTTTTAATGGCATTATAATTATAGTCATGTTGGGAAATATGCTAATTCTATTTATCTGTACCATACCTTAATTTTTCAATTAAGATGATTCCAGTAACAGCACATCTCTAAAAATATTTTATTGATATTCTACAATATTCTAAAGCTTCTAACTTTATTGTATTTGTAATATGTAAGATCGCTTAAGCTTAGTGAGTTGACTAGGGACATCAAGACAATAAAAGGCAGAAAAACAAAAACAAAAACCAGCAAAGAACCATATTTAGCCCTTTGATTTTCATCATCCTCTTCTCCCTTATTCAGAAATGAATATCTTCCTGATGTACATTTCTGAATAGTAATCCATCCAGACACAAGTTCAGCCTAGTTAAAGAAAAGAAAGAACATCCTGAATTTTCTGAAGGCTAAAAGAATGAAYAATTTAACAGAGGAATAAAACATAAAGTGTTATAATTTCATCTTTCCATCCACTCATTTTCAAAATTTAAAAGAGATTACTTTCACCTAAGCCAAAATCTGTTCTTAGAAATAAAATACTAGCACTGCACTTTCAACATATAGGGAGATAACAAAATAAGAACTTGGAATATGAGGCCCAAATGAACACTGTCCACAATTTTAAAAGTTCAATTGGTCTCTTAGCTACTGATTTCACCAACTTTAAACACTTTGTACAGAGATAGATATCCATCCATTAGTCATCTACTACTAGCTACACTTGCAATTATGACTCCTCTGTGTAAAATTAATTCTTAAACTGCATCTTCCCTTCTAATTCTTTCTATCAAATGTGTGAGTAGGTAGTTTTATCTGTCCATTGTCCACTAGAGTATGACTGTATATTGTGATCTCTGAGTCTTAGGGGAACCCTGGAATATCAACAATRTAAGAGATTTTGTTCAAGCTGACACAGAAAAGTAGCTGAATTACTAGAAGACAGATAAGAAAACCTACTTTTGGTATACAAAGAACATGATTATTTTATTTATATTGTACATTTATTCTAAATTTTATTGAATTTATACAATACATTCTGGTTACCCTCACTCCCCAAACCCCCAACCCTTTTCTATCTCTCTTCCACCCTTAGCAATAGACCTCTATTCCATACAAGCTTCCTTTTTGTAGTCAAGTCTTTTTGTTTCATTTCTTCAATGATAGATTTAACCAGGATGTGTGTAATCATGGTTTTTGAACTATCCACTAGCACCTAATAAGGTCATCCATGCATATTTAACTGAAGACAACCCCAACACGGCTTCTCATCAGGGGATCAACAACTGTTCACCCTGAGATCTACTAGAAGTCAGTTCTTCAGGAAGAGTTGCCTCACTCCAACCCGTGATTGATTAGTGACAGTGGAGGCATTTGTAGCTCTTAGAAAATCATGATTACAACRGTTGTGACATGCCCAGAATACTTAAAGCAATCCCATTAAAGCCAATACTATACAGGGCTGTATGTTCTCTCCATTCTCATTCAATATAGTGTTCCACATCTTAGACCAATGTGATAAGAAGACAAAGGAGATTTAAACAGAAAAAGAAGTTAAAGAATCCCTATTCACAGATGAAATGATGTTATATATAAAATAACTTTAAACATGCACTAGAAAACTCCTAGAACTTCATAAT
>BDUI01010827.1:29656-45719 GCA_002335545.1 Apodemus speciosus
ATATACACAATGGAGTACTATTCAGCCATTAGAAACAATGAAATCATGAAATTCTTAGACAAATGGATGGAACTGGAGAACATCATCCTAAGTGAGGTAACCCAGTCTCAAAAGAACACTCATGGTATGCACTCACTGATAAACGGATATTAGCCTAGAAGCTTGGAATACCCAAGACATAATTCACATATCAAATGGTGCCCAGGATGAAAGAAGGAGTGGCCCCTGGTCCTGGAAAGACTCAGTGCAGCAGTATAGGGGAATACCAGGACAGGGAAGTAGGAAGGATTGGCTTGGGGAACAGGAAGAGGGAAGAGCACTTATGGGACTTTCGGGGAGGGGGAACCAGGAAAAGAAAAATTACCTGAAATGTAAATAAAGAATATATTGAATAAAAAAAATGAAAAAAATAAAGAAAGAAATGTTCAATGTCCTTAGTCATCCGGGTAATACAAGTCAAAATAAACCTGAGATTCCATATACCAACCAGAATGGCTAAAATCAAAAACTCAAGCAACAGCACATGCTGGCAAGAATGTGGAGAAAGGGGTACACTCTTCCATTGCTAGTGAGATTGCAAACTTGTACAACCACTCTGGAAATCAGTCTGACAGGGATGATTCAATATATGAAAATCGATCAATTTAATCCAACATATAAACAAACTAAAAGAAAAATCACATGATTATCTCATTAGATGCTGAAAAAGCCTCTGACAAAAATTAAGAAATTCTCAGAAAACTCTCAGAATTTCTCAGAAAATTGGAAATAGTTCTACCTGAAGACTCCTATACTCCTCCTGGACATAAACTCCAAAGATGTTCCACCATGCCACAAAGACATATGCTCCACTATGTTCATAGCAGCTTTATTGGTAGTACCCAGAAACAGGAAGCAACCAGATATCTGTCAATCAAAGAATAGATGCAAAAATGTGGTTCATTTACACAATGGAATACTATTTGCCTATTTAAAACAAGGACAGCATGAATTTTACAGGCAAATGGATAGAACTAGAATATCATCTTGAGTGAGGTAACCCAGACCCAAAAGGACATGCAGGATATGTACTCACTGATAAGTGGCTAACAGCCCTAAAGTTCAGAATACCCATGATACACTCCACAGTCCCAAAAATGTTAAACAAGAAGACCCAAGTGAAGATGTTTCAGTCCCACTAAAAAGGAGAAACCAAATAGCTATGAGAGACAGATGAAGGGAGGGAATGGGAGGGTAAAGGGTAGGGGGGAGTGGTATGGGGACAGGATCAGGTGTGGGGAGAGACAGGAGAGAGAGCCAGAAAACCAGGAGAATGAATGGAAATCTGCAGCTGCTGGGGATAGGGGGTGGGATGCTGGGGAATGTGGGGAACCTCTCGGAAGTCTCAGATGTCTGAGATGGGCTCTGAAGAGACCACCTCATATAGCCGGACAGGACCCACCCTCTGTAGAAGGAAACGAACACCAACACACCCACAAAATTTTTGACCCAAAAWTTTTCCTTTCTAAAAGAAATTCAGAGACAAAGATAAAGCAGAAACTGAAGTAATGGCCAACCAATAACTGGCCCAACTTGAAATCCATCCCATGGGGAAGCACAGATCCCTGACATTATTAATGATACTATCTTATGCAGAGGGTTTTGGTTAGTTAATACTGTTGTTCTTCCTATGGGGATGCAATCTTCTTCAACTTCTTCAGTCCTTCCCCTAACTCTTCCATTGGGGTCTCCAGTCTCAATCCAATGATTGGCTGTGTGTATATCCATGTCTTAGTCAGGTGCTGGCAGAGCCTCTCAGAAGACAGCTATACCAAACTCCTGTCTGCAAGCATTTCTTGGCATCAGCAATAGTGTTGGGGTTTGGGTGTCTACATATGGGATGGATCCCATGGTGGAGCAGTCTCTAGATATCCTTTCCTTCAATCTCTGCTCCATGTTTTCTACCTGCATTTCCTTTAGACAGGAATAATTATGGGTTAAAGATTTTGAGATGGGTGGATTGCCCCCTCCTTTGCATTAAATCTGTAGATTGCTTTTCGTAAGATCTATAGATTGTTTACATTAATCCTACTAATCCATAAGCATGAGAGATCTTTCTATCTTCTGAGGTCTTCTTTGATTTCTTTCTTCAGAGACTTGAAGTTCTTGTCATACAGATCTTTCACTTGCTTGGTTAGAGCTACACCAAGATATTTTCTACTATTTGTGATTATTATGAAAGGTGTTGTTTCACTAATTTCTTTCCAAGTCCATTTATCCTTTGAGTAGAAGAAAGCTACTGATTTGTTTGAGTTAATATTATATCTAGCCACGTTGTAGAATTTATCAGGTGCAGGATCTCTGGTAGAATTTTTGGGGTCTCTGATGTGTATACCATCTGCAAATAGTGATATCTTGACTTCTTCCTTTCCAAATTATGTCCCTTTGACCCTCTTTTATTGTCAAATTACTCTAGCTAGAACTTTAGGTACTATATTGAATAAATAGGGAGAATGGGCAGCCTTGTCCCTGATTTTAGTGGACTTGTTTCAAGTTCCTACCCATTTAACTTGATGTTAGTTGTTGGTTTGTTGTATACTGCTTTTATTATGCTTAGGTATATGCCTTGAATTCCTGATCTTTCTAAGTCTTTTACCATGAAGAGGTGTTGTATTTTAACAAAGGCTTTTTTTCGGCATTTAATGTGATAATCATGTGAATTTTTTTCTTTGAGTTTCTTTATATACTGGATTACATAGATAGTTGTCCATATATTGAACCATTCCTGCATCCCTGGGATAAAGCCTACTTGATTGTGGTGAATGATGGTTTTAATGTGTTCATGGATTTGGTTTGGGAGAATTTTATTGAGTATTTTTGCATTGATATTCATAAGTGAAATTGGTCTGAAGTTTTCTGTTGGGTCTTTGTGTGGTTGAGGTTATCGGTATAATTGTGGCTTCATAGAAGAAATTAGGTAGTGATCCTTCTGTTTCTATTTTGTGGAATAGTTTGAGAAGTATTGGTATTAGGTCTTCTTTGAAGGTCTGATAGATTTCTGCACTAAAACTAACCCTGGGCTTTTCCTGGACTTTTAATGACTGTTTCTATTTCCTTAGAGGTTATAGGACTGTTTAGATAGTTTATCTGGTGCGGATTTAACTTTGGTACCTGGGATCTATCTAGAAAATAATCCATTTCATCTAGATTTTACAGTTTTGAAGAGTTTAGACTTTAGTAGTAGGATCTAATGATTTCTTGAGTTTCCTCAGTTTTTTGTTGCTATGTCTTCCTTTTCATTGTTGATTTTGTTAATTTGGATACTGTCTCTGTGCCCTTTTGTTAGTTTGGCTATGGAGTTTTCTATCTTGTTGATTTCCTCAAAGAATCAGCTCCTAGCTTTTTGTTTATTCTTTGTACAGTTCTCTTTGTTTCTAGTTGGTTGATTTCATCCCTGAGTTTCATTATACCCTGCCATCTACTCATCTTGGGTGTGTTTGCTTCTTTTTGGTCTAGAGCTTTCAGATGTGCTTTTAAGTTGCTAGTGTAGGATCTCTCCAATTTCATTATGAAGGCACTCAGTGATATGAATTTTTCTCTTAGCACTGCTTTCATTGTGTTCCATAAGTGTGGGTATGTTGTGCCTTCATTTTTGTTAGAAAGTCTTTAGTTTCTTTATTTCTTCCCTGACCAAGTTATCATTGAGTAGAGAGTTGTTCAGCTTCCATGTATATGTGGGCTTTCTGTTGTTTTTGTTGTTATTGAAGATCAGCCTTAGTCATGGCAATCTGATAGAACACACAGAATTATTTCAATCTTCTTGTATCTGTTGAGGCTTATTTTGTAACTGATTATATGGTCAATTTTTGAGAAGGTACTACAAGGCGCTTAGAACAAGCTGCATTCTTTTGTTGTAGGGTGAAATGTTCTATAGATATCTGTTAAATCCATTTGGTTCATAACTTCTGTTAGTTTCACTATGTTTCTATTTAGTTTCTGTTTCCATAATCTGTCCATTGGTGAGAGTAGGGTGTTGAAGTCTACCACTACTATTATGTAAGATCAATGTATATATTGAGGTTTAGTAACATTTCTTTTACAAATGTGGGTGCCCTTGCATATGGAGCATAGATACTCAGAATTGAGAGGTTATCTTGGTGGATTCTTCCTTTGATGAGTATAAAGTGTATGATGGTTCATATATTATTGACCCAGGGAGTGACCCTATTAGGAGGTGTGGTCTTGTTGGAGTAGGTGTGTCACTGTGGGTGTGGGCTTAAGACCCTCACCCTAGTTGCCAGGAAGGCAGTCTTCTACTAGCAACTTTCAGATGAAGATGTAGAACTCTCAGCTCCTCCTACACCATATCTGCCTGGATGCTGCCATGTTTCTGCATTGATGACAATGGACTGAACCTCTGAGCCTGTAAGCCAGCCCCAATTAAATGTCGTSTTTTATAAAACTTGCAGTGGTCATGGTGTCTGTTCACAGAAGAGAAACCCTAACTAAGACAGAATTTGKTACCAGGGAGTGGGGTATTGCTGTGATAGGCATGACAATGCTTTTGTTTGGAAGAATGTGGATTTTGAGACTATGGATTTGGAAAGCCATGAAATGCTTTAAGTGGGGCTTAATARGCCAGTCTAGTGGGAATATGGAAGATAGTGGTGCTGAGGGTCAGTTGAACTGTGTAGGCCTGATGGCCCAAGAGATTTTAGTGGAGAAGAACTTTAATATGTGGCTGAGAGACTGTTTTTATGATGTTTTGGTGAAGAACACGGCTTCTTTTTGCCATTGTCTGAAGAGACTGCCTAGGGCTAAGGTAAAGAGATTTATAATAATTGCATCTGCAAAGGAAGTCTCAAAAAAGTCCAACAAAGACTTTGTTCTCTGGTTAAGTCTGATGAAGAGAATTTTGAATAAACATAGCAAGCAAAGAAAGGAAAAGTACAAAATATATAGTTTGAGTATTAAAGGGACTCCAGGAAGTGAAATGGAGCTGAATTCAAGGTTATTAAATTGCATTAAGGGAGTGGTGACCTTGGGGCAAGATTCCACCCAGCTAAATTTAGGTCCAGGCTTGGTAGTACAAGCCTTTAGTCCCAGGAGGCAAAGATAAGCAGATCTCTGAGTTCAAGGCCAGCCTAGAACAGAGCAAATTCTAGGTGAAGAAAAACTTAAATCCAGGCTTGGTGGACCACACCTTTAATCCCAGTGGTTAGGAAACAGGCATGCAGCTCTCTTGAGTTCAAAGTCAGTCTATGGAGCAAGATTCAGGACAGCCAACTTAGGCAGTGAAGGAGCTGGGAAAAAGGAAGCTAGTGATAACGTAATAGAACAAGAGGGCCAATGTTCCAGCTCCTCAGCAGCTTTGGCCAGTGTTAAAAATCCAAAGTTCAAAGTTTCTTCTGAGATTCATTCAATTACTTAACTGTAATCCTCCAAGCAAGACAGGAAACCAGCTGGGCAAAGTCCAAACTCTGAATCTCCATGTCTGATGGCAAAGCAGTCTTCAGATATCCAACTCCTTTTTCATCTTTGTTGACTACAATAAGGTTCTTTTTCCTGGGCTTGTTCCACTCCCTGTTAGCAGCTTTCCTTGGCAGGCATCCTGTGGCTCTGGCATCTTTAACGTCTTGGGTACCCCAAGTCAATTTCAGCTTCACAACTTCTTGTTCCAATGTCTGAGATCCACACATGATCTTCTGTGCATCTCCAAAGAAGCTGGTGTCACTTCTCCTGCTCTGCCCTCTGTAGCACTCTAAGTTCAGGTTGATCCACTCTGTTGCCACTGCTGTTCTTAGTGGTCATCCCATGGTACTGGCATGTCCAATATGCTAGGGTCTTCCACTGCAACTATGCTTTACCAAAGCCTCTCATAGGCACTCTTCATGGCACCAAGCCTCAACTCCTTTGCATGACCCCTTCAGTCCTGGGCTGCAATTACAACTAAGGGTGCACTTTCACCAGTGGCCTTCCATGGCCTCTCACAGTGCCAAACCTCAGTTGTTCTTCATGATGCCTTCATGCCTTCAAAACCAGCACCACCTGGATGATTCTTACACGTTACCAAGTACAGCTGCAGCATGAGGTACAACCTTCGCTATCTCTGGAACACAGCTTCTTTGTGCTCTCAGAAAACACTTCCCAGAGGATTTCACCTCAGTGATGCTGGTCTTTTCTTAATCACCACTAATTTCTTAGCTTCAGCTAACCAGCATCAATTGTCCCAGTAGTCTCCTTCTCTTGAATATAAAGTCAGAGACACATGGCTCTGACTTTATATTCAAGAGACCTAAGCTTTACTTTAATTCCTTTTCACAACTTGGAAGCTTAGCTGAGTGGGTTCTTGTTCTGAGGTCACTACTCCCATAATTCCATTTAATATCTTTAATCTATTTATCTCCTTGAACACAGGATTTATCCCTATTTCACTTCCTGGTGTCTGTTTAATCCTTGAAGCACACATTTTATATTTTTTCCTTGCTCCATTTCATCAAAATGTTCTTCATAACCATTAACCTTAGTTGACCCAGGACAGAGTGTATACTAGGCTATTTTGAGATTTTTGCCAATGCAATTAAAGCAAAATTCTTCACTTTAGCCTTAGGCAGACTTTTGGACAAGGACAAAAAGCAGCCAAAATATTGCAACAGTCTCTAGGCCATATACTAAAATTCTTCTCTTCTGAAACCACTTTATCCAGGGTCCAACAGTTTAACTCACTCTGAGTATGACTGTCTTACATGTTCCTACTACAATAACCCATTAAGGAATGCTTGAATCATTTCATTGCTTTCCTAATCCAAAGTCCTAAAATCCACATTCTTCCAAACAAAAGCATAGTCAACTCTATCACAGACATACCACATACCAGGTACCAACTTCTGTCTTAGGGTCTTGTTGCTATGCAGAGACATCATGACCAAGGCAACTCTTATAAAGGGAAACAATTGGGACTGGCTTACAATCTCAGAGTAGTAGTCCATTATTGTCAATTGGGTTGATTGTCAGTTGTTGCCACTCAGGAGAGGCAAAACACAATCTGTGATAGGGGTCTCCCAGTGTCGTTTTCCACAGAACAAGAGGGATAAATTCCAAGAATCTGTGGTCTGGCAAGAAGAAAATGTTGTTGAGTGAAGAAGATGGATATAGAGCACCCTTTCTTAAGTTGATTTTTTGGTAAAGGAACTAAAAAGTTAACCTATTAACTATTTGTTTAATTCAATATCTTCTGAAGCAAAGTGGTGTGTATATCCATGTATGTGAGACATGGGGGGGGGGATGTGTAGAGTTCAATGTCAGATGATTTTCTTGATTACTCTTTTTTTTTACTCTCATTGAACCTGGAACTCCATGATTCAGTATGGCTAGTCAATGATCTTCAACAATCCACCTGCCTCTGCCCACCACCGGTACCAAGGTTTCAGATGTGCATTCTTGCACCCAAATTATGTGGTGATGGGGACCTGAACTCAAGTCCTTACATATCAGGCACTTTAACAAATAAATTATCTCCTAGCATGAACAAAAATGGCATTCTTGTCACATTCCCTGATTCAGGGTAAATACAATGTGAACCCTGGGATGTGACCAAGGTAGAGTTCTCCATGTTTCTCCAAATGCATATTACCATCAAATCAACTTTTCGACAAGTGATTGAACAGCATCAGAAAATCCACTTGGTTCCCACACAAACAACCTGCAGTAATATTCCCATCTAAATCATGTATTCTTCCATCCCTTACCCACCATGAAACTGTAAACTAAAATAAATACTTCTGCCCTAAGTTGTCTCATATTTGGCCACAGTGATGAGAAAAGTAAATAGCACAATCATAAAAAAGCAAATAATTATGGCCCAGATGCAGTTGACTGATCTGAGTTTCTGACCTCATGAACAGTAATCTAATTGAAATTCTTTCCTTTATAAATTATACAGTATTGAGTATTCTCTTACAGCAGTTGAAAGGATACTAAGATAGAAAACTGCTCATGGTGCCAGCTAAGGTGCCTTATATCCTTAAGTCTGGCAACACTCAGAAAGCAGAGACAGGTAGATCTATATGAGTTCAAGACTAACCTATATAATGAGTTCCATGCCATTGAGGACTACATGATGGGAGGAGGGGGTTCATGCATTAAGTAGATAGAGCATTGCTGTGTATACCTGACAATGGGAAAGCCACTTTGTAGCCAGTTTGTGGATATAACTGTAAATGGTTCTGAAAGGTATACAGGAGAAAAAAAACCTAGAATATTATAAATTAAGTGTGTTAGTTAACTTTCTGGTGACTGCAACAAAATATTTAACAAAAGCAATTTAAGGAACAAGGAGTTTATTTGGGTTCACAATTATAGGATTCAGTCCATCCAGGCAAAAAAGTCATAGCAGCAAGAGCTTGAGGTAGCTCTTCACACTACATCTAAAGTCAGGAAGATGAGAGAGATGGAAGCTGGGGGTTAAACCACTCCCTCATTTTCAGTCAAGGGCCTACCTCCATACAATGTTGCCACCCACATTCAGAATGGATCTTCTCATTTCAATTAACTTAGTCTAGAGACTGGATTCCAGGCAAGCCCAGACCTCTGTCTCCTATGTTACTCTAGGTCCTGTGAAGCTAGCCATCAAAATCATCAAAATGAGAATCAATGATCTTGATTAAAACTCAGCTTAAGACAAACTGAGCAGAATCACCTGGA
This sequence comes from Apodemus speciosus, assembly GCA_002335545.1. Lineage (NCBI taxonomy): Eukaryota > Metazoa > Chordata > Mammalia > Rodentia > Muridae > Apodemus > Apodemus speciosus. The sequence continues at coordinate 38,339 of BDUI01010827.1, forward strand.
ACAGAGATTATTTAAGTGGCCCTGACCACAGCTGGTAGAAATATGAACAATAATGTATAAAAATGGCTCAGTAGTGGAGTGTTGCTATGTGTATGACCCGTAAGTTCAACCCTCAGCAACACAGACAAAGGAGCAAGGAAAAGAATCATAGACAATCCTGGTCAAAACACATTGTACTCATGACCTCACAGGAGCCACAGTTACAACAGTAAATGGGGGCCATTAACGTATGTGGTAGTTTGAATATGCTTGTCCCAGAGAGTGGCCATATTTGGAGGTGTAGCTTTGTTGGAGAAGGTATGGTCTTGTTGGAGGAAGTGTGTCACTCTGAGCATGGGCTTTAAAACCCTTGTCCTAGCTGCCTGGAAGTCAGGCTCCTGTTTTCCTTTGGATGAAGATGTAGAACTCTTGGCTCCTCCAGCACCACGCCTGCTGGAAGCTACTATGCTTCCCACCTTGATGATAATGGACTGAACCTCTGAACCTGTAAGCCAGTCCCAACTGAATGTTGTCCTTTAAAAGAGTTGCCTTGGTCATGGTGTCTCTTCACAGCAATGGAAATCCTAAGACAACATGCCAATATGGATGAAACTCCACTCTTAGGAGGCATCAGTAATTAATGGTTGCTGGTGAGGAAGTGGCATTTTAGTGGCACAGCCACTAGTAAGAAACCAACTTTCCTAAGTAACCCTACACATATGTCTGTGCAATCAACTCTAATTAAAATCACTATTTTGTTTACTTTTAAAGACATAAGTATAGAAAGGGGACTTTTTGGAAAGAAGAAGAGATTCAGAAGTAATGAGGAGGAGGAAAGAGAGGGGAATGGATAGTAAATTTGGTCAAAATACATTGCATACATGTATGAAATTGTCAAGGAATAAATATATAAGATCTGCACAGATTAGGCCCATGAACACCCATATCTGAAAGGAGCAAGGGATCATGAGGCCCTTACCCATTCCTGAGACTTTATAGGAAATTAACAGTTATTGAAGGAGGGAGAGACATTTTCTTCAGTGCTGTAGCCACTAGTAAGATACCTGTGCTCCTATAAATTGTCCCTTATTCATGTTCCTATATATAAACCTAAGTGAAACGAACTGAAGCACCAAAAAAGACATGAAATGTCAAARGTGGGCAAGAAGGAGATCAATAGGAGTGGGTGGGAGACAATAGCTAGCAATAATCAATGAATGTGATCAAAATATAACATGTACACGGATGAAAGATGACAACCACTATCATATACAGTTAGTATATATGCTAATGAAAACAAATTTAAGGGGTTCACAGATGGTTTAGCAATTAAAAATGTGTACTGATCTTGCAGAGAACCTGAGTTCAGTTCCCAGAACCTATATTGGACATCCTTTAACTATATCTCTAAGACCATTTGACTCCATATTCTAGACACTGAGCTACTGCACTCAATGTGCATATACCCACACAAAGAAACACATATACACATAATTTTAAAATCATTCATTGAGGTTTCAGGTCCCCACTGTTAGTCATCTCAGCTAGGTCACCAGCATTTACTTCCCCATTCCAGGCCTCTGGGACTTCATAGAGATTCTCCCAACCCCTGGCATCTGTAGATTTCCATTCATTCTCCCCATGCCCTCTGGGTCTCTCTCTTGTCTCTCCCTGCACCTAATCCTGCCCACAATTCCCCTCCACCTTCCCTCTCCYACGCTGRTCCCTCCCTCCCTCTAACTCCTATAACTATTTTGCTCCCCCTTCTAAATGAGATTCAAGCATCCTCATTTGGGTCTTCACCAAAAACAACCATAAAACTTTTGACCCAAAATTTGTCCTCTCTAAAAGAAATGCAGGGAGAAAGATGGGACAGAGACTGAAAGAATGGCCAACCAATAGCTGGCCCAACTTGAAACTCATCCTATGGGCAAGCACCAATCCCTGACATTATTAATGATATCTTATGCTTGCAGACAGGAGCCAACACAACAGTTCTCTGAGAGGCTCTACCCAGCAGCAGACTGAAACAGATACAGAAACCCACAGCCAAACATTGGATGGAGGTTGGGGACTCATGGAAAAGTCAGGAAAGGATTAAAGGGAGAAGGTTCCTAATGGGAATCCCATGGGAAGAACAACAGTGTCAAATAACCTGGACCTCTGGCTGCTCTCAGAGACTGAGAAACCAACCAAAGAACACACATAGTCTAGAACAAGGCCCACAGTTATATGTAGCCGACATGCAGATCAGTGTACATGTCAGCCCCCMAACAACTGGAGTAGAGGCTCTCCCTAAAGCTGTAGTATGACTATGATATCCATTCTCCAACAGGGTTGCCTTTTCTGGCCTCAATGGGAGAGGATGTACCTATTCTGGCAGAGACTTGATACACTAGGGTTGGGGGATACCTGGAACCCCAACCTCTCAGAGGAGAATGGGAAGGGTAGAAGAGGATCTCTGTGAGAGGAGAACCATGGGGAGTGCAGTGTCTGGGATATAAGTGAATAAATAAATATAAATTTAAAAAATACTCACAAACTGAAAGAATCCAGGAACACATCAAAAACATCATCCACCATGATCAAGTAGGCTTCATCTCAGATGCAGGTTCAATATACAAAAATCCATGAACATAATCCACTATAAAAACAAACTGAAAGGAAAAAATGGCATGATCATCTTATTATGCTCAAAAAGCCTTTGATAAAATACAACACCCCTTCATGTTAAAAGTCTTGGAGGGGTCAGGAATACTAGGCATATGTAAACATAAAAAAAGCAATATACCACAAGCCAATAGCCAACATCAAAAACATGGAGAGAAACTTAAAGCAATTCCATTAAAATCAGGGACAAGACAAGGCTGCCCATTCCCTCACTGTCTATTCAACATAGGGCTTGAAGTTCTAGCTAGAGCAATACAAGCACTAATGCAGATCGAGCGCATATAGATTGGAAAGAAATAAGTTAAAATATTCCTATTTGAAGATGATATGATAGTACACATAAGTGACCCCAAAAATTCTATGAGAAAACTCCTACAGCTGATAAACAACTTCAGCCAAATGGATGGATACAAAACTAACTCAAAATATCAGTAGCATTCCTTTATACAAATGATAAACAGGCCAAGAAAGAAATTAGGAAAATAACACCCTTTACAATAACCCATGAGTAATATAAAATATCTTGGTGTAACTCTAACCAAGCAAGTGAAAGACCTACATGTCAAGAGCTTCAAGTTGCTGAAGGAAAAAAACGAGGAAGGTATCAAAAAATGGAAAAATCTCCCATACTCACAAATCAGTAGAATTAACATAGTGCAAATGGCCATCATACCAAAATCAATTTACAAATTTGATACATACCCACAAAAATTCCAATAGAGTTAATTACAGACCTTGACAGAGCAATTTTCAGCTTCATATGAAAAACCAAAAAACCCAGGACAGCCAAAACAATCCTGAACAGTAAAATAACTTCTGGAAATATCATCATCCCTGACCTCAAGCTGTATATAGAGCAATAGTGATAAAAATAAAACACATGGTATTGGTATAAGAACAGACAGGATGATCAATGAAATTAAATCAAAGATCCTGAAATAAACCCACATACCTATGGACAGTTGATTTTTGACAAAGAAAGCAAAACCATACAATGGAAAGAAAGAAAGCATCTTCAATAAATGGTGCTAGTCTTACTGATAGTCTGCATGTAGAAGAATGCAAATAGATTCATATCTATCACCTTGCACAAAACTCAAGTCCAGTGGATCAAAGACCTCAAAGTAAAACTGGATACACTAAATCTAATAGAAAAGAAAGTGAGGGATAGCCTTGAACTCATTGGTAAAGGAGACAACTTCTTAAACAGAACAACAATGGCTCAGGCTCTAAGATCAATGATTCCTAAATGGGACCACATGAAACTGAAAAGCTTCTGTAATGCAAAAGATACTGTCATTAAAACAAAATGGCAGACTACAGATTGGAGAAAGATCTTCACTAACCCTTCATCCAACAGAGGCCTAATATCCAAAATTTATAAATAACTCAAGAAGTTAGGCACTAATAACCCCAAAAATAAACAGTTTTAAAATGGGCTACAGAACTAAACAGATAATTCTCAACAGAGGAGTCTTGAATGGCCAAGAAACACATAAATAAATGTTCAAAGTCTTTAGTCATCAGGGACATGCAAAGCAAAATGACTCTGAGATTGCATCTGACACCTGTCAGAATGGCTAAGATCAAAACTCAGGTGATAGCACATGCTGGGTGTGGAGCAAGGGGAGCACTCCTCCATTGCTGGTGGGAGTGCAAACTTTGGAAATCAATTTTGCAGTTTCTCAGATAACTAGGAATAATTCTACCTCAAGACCCAGTTATAGCACTCCTAAGCATATACCGAAAAGATGCCCCACTAAACCACAGAGACACTTTTTCAACTATGTTCACAGCAGCTTTACTGGTAATAGCTAGGAACTGTAAACAACCTAGATGTCCCTCATCTGAATAATGAATAAAGAAATGTAGTATATCTACACAAGGGAATACTATTCAGCTATTAAAAGCAAAGACATCATGAATTTTGCAGGCAAATGGATGCAACTTGGTTATATCATCGTGAGTGAAGCAACCAAGACCCAAAAGGACATGCATGATATGTAACTCACTTATAAATGAGCCATAAAATACAATATACCCATGCTACGCTCCTCAGATCCAAAGAAGCTAAACAAGAAGGAAGTCCCAAATGAAGATGCTTGAATCTCAGAAAGTGGAATAAAATAGTTGTAGGAATTGGGTAGAAAAGGCGTGGAGACAGGAATGGGGRAATTGGGATGAGGTGAAGGGAGAGACAGGGTGGATGTCCAGATGGCCGAGAATTATCTAACAGCTGTTATGTGTAAGTTAACTTGACTTCTTAAAAAGAAAATAAAATGTTCAAAAGTGTTTTGGGGCTTCTGTAAGCCCCAAACTTATGACCCAAGAGTGAAGAGATGCATTATGTCAATGTTTTCTAGGAAATAAGTATCAGTTTCACTGCATAAAGGCATACAGACAGATAACTGTGCCTGTCTCCACAATGTGTGGATATGTGAAGCCATCTGCATTTTGATAACCCCTGCCCTGCTTCAGTCACCAGCAGTAGTGGTTTCACAATAGYCTCTAACCCGAGATTTTGTAAAGTTACAGAAAGTCACTGTTTCTGTTGTTTGAACCTTGTAATTACCCAACTCCCTGCTCTAGCTTCTAAGAGGCTGAATATTAGCAATTGTTCCTATAATATTAGATATCAGCATTTGTTTTCTTATACTGTAGTGTGTGCGTGCGTGCNTGTAGTGTGTGCGTGCGTGCATGCGTGCGTGCGTGCGTGCGTGCGTGTGTGTGTGTGTGTGTGTGTGTGTGTGTGTGTGTGTGTTTGATTCTGTGAGATTGAGTCAAAGACCTAACTAGTGAACATTCCATAACTGCTATGGCTACTGCTAGACTTTGTCACAGTAGATGAGTTTCCTGGTCAGAGATAACGCTTCATGGAATAGCAAGCAATCCTGTTTTCAAGTTCCTTCCCTGATTTCCTTCAATTATGGACTGCGGCCTAGAAGCAAAAATAAAATTAACCCTTTCTTCCTCTAAGTTGTCTTTGGTCAGTGTGGAAACTAGTTTTGAATGAAACTAGGGCTCAGATAAAGGCAACACATTCATCTCCTATGCCAATCTGGTTTAGATTATTCTCTTTCTATCTCTATTTCTGTCTCTGTCTTTGCCTTCCTCTTTCTCTCTGTCTATGTCTGTGGGGGGGGGAGGTTGTGGGGGGGGTATGTGACATATATACATATTCATGTGGGTATGTTCATGTACATGCATGTGTGTGGAGATAGCAAACATCAACATCAGGCATCTTCCTCAGCTGTCTTCTACCTTTGAGACAGATCTGTTTCTGAGCCTGAATTTTCATGAACCTGCATCTCACTGACTCAGCTATACCTCCCGGCCCTGTAATTACTGAGTYGAGACAGCCTTTAACTGAACGTAGGTCCTCACGCTTGCACCGCAGGTAGTGTACTTACTCAGGCCTCTTCCCAGCCTGTTTTCAGATCTACATTGAAATTGACCTTTGTAAGTTTGTTTATTCTTTTCCCCTTCCCTTTACCAAGAACTGTAGATTCTCAAGAAAACCACTTTGGATAACTGACATCCTAACTGCTAGAGTGAATTATTACAGGAAAAGGACTTGATAAGAACCAGTCCCAAGACTGTCTAATCAGTCATTTCTGTCTAGAGCCCCAAACATCTGGCATCTTCAGATAAGAGTAGGGCAGGGACTTGCAAATTTTGTGCTTTGAGGAGGAATGTTGCAAGAACTAGTGAGTTCTCCAGGGAATTACAGGAATTGCCCTAGGAGGCAAAATCAGCTGTTACCTTTGGCTACTTCAGGGGAGAAAAATAACATGGACTCTGATAAAGACCTTCAGTAGCATGTAGCCTTCCTACCTATTATAGTTGTTACCACACACAGTTGGTACTGTGGAGGCACAGGTAGGAAGTCTCATCTGAAGAACTATTCTGATGCCTTGATTGATGTAGAAAGACCCACCTTTTGCTAGCAGCTGAGATTAAAAAAAAAAAGTGTGTCAGAAGAAGGCTTCGATGGTTTGTTGCTCTTTAGGGTTTGCCTCTTGCAGTGTTGATTTGCCTGGTTTTGCTGATGATGATAATTTTTTTGCTGACAACTGAGTCAGTATTTTCCAGCTTTTATCATGGAACAGGGGCCAGTGGCTCTCTAGATACTTTTCAGGCTTTCAATACCAGAATGGTATTACTAAGGCACCTCACCTTGTAGACTTAGTTACTATGGGGTTCTCAGCACCTCCAGTGTGACTCAGCTATCATTACTATTTTAAACATCGCTTAATAAATTCTCTTCTTTTTTTTTAAATCCTTTTGTTTTGGTTCCTATACAACCTAACTAAAACATTTCCCCTCTTTTCCTCCTAGTAAAAGATTTTTCCATTTACCTCAGTTTCCATAAGACTTTCTCTGTTTGGAAGACATGGTTTGAGTATGATGTGTTCCACAAAGATCCGTGTATGATGTTGAAAAATTAATTCACTTAATAAAGTATTTGCTATATAACACAAGCACCTGAATTCTGAGCCTCAGCACCTATATAAGAAGCTGAATGCAACAGCACCTATAGTCACTGAACTTGGGAGAACCTGGGGCTTGCTAGTCAGACAGCCCAGCTGGAACAGTGAATTCCAGGTTCATTGAGAACCCTGTCTCAAAAATATTATTCAGTGTTAGGAATTATAATGAAACAAGGGGGTACCTGATGGATCCATACCTAGGTGTGACCCTGAGTAATTACTCCATGCAACAAACAGATCTA
>BDUI01010829.1:30329-41881 GCA_002335545.1 Apodemus speciosus
GGCATACATTCACACACATACACATGAATACAACTTAAAATAAATTTTCATTTAAAACATCAAAAGTAATCACAATATCCCCTATGTTTTCTTCTAAAACAATCATAATAATAGCATTCATTTACAATTAATTTTGTATGTACTGTGATAGGCAGATCTTGTGCCAATTGAAATTCATATATGTATATGTGTGTATACACACACACACACACACACACACACACACACACACACACATTAAAGGCAGTTTTATTTGGAAGCTGCTGTCAGGTGGGCGAGTTTCACTGGCCGCAAGGATCAAGATCAGGGAAGTCGCCATGGGAAAAGGAGGGGGGCAGAGGGGGGAGAGAGAGAGAGAAAGGGGTGTGTGCAGAGAGAGAARAGAAGGGCTCCAGCACCTTTTAAAAGAAAGATATGTTTTGTCATAGCTTCAAATTTATGAAAAAAATCAATTGATCATATAGGACCTATTTCTGAATTCGTTTTGTTTCCTTTCCTTTTTTAAAAAATTGTAAATTTTTAACATTCCCATGTCAATTTCAAGAGTGATAGAACAATTCCTCAGAAAAAGATCTTGCTGGAAGTTTTATTGAATTTGTAGATCAATCCAGGAAGAGTAGTGACCTTAGCATTAATATGTTCTCTCTTTATTTAAATCAGCAGTTCTAAGGCTGTGGGTCACAACCCCTTTGGGGGGGGGGTCACATATCAGATATTTAAACAGTAGCAAAATTAGAGTTATGAAGTAGCAGTGAAATAATTTTGTGATTGGGGGTCAACACAACATGAGAAACTGCATTAAAGGGCCCAGCACTGGATCAGGTGGGAACTGCTGGCTTAGGTCTTCTGGTATTTCCTTAGAAACATTGCATGTGGCTCAGGTTATCGCATCAGATTGAAATCAGTCATTTTGCTTCTTGATACTATTGGAAATAATATTTTTATTTTGGTTTCCAAATGTTCATTGCTTCTATTAAAGAATCTAATTGATTTGGTATATGGGTGTTGTATCCTGAATGTATCATTAAAAGTCTTTTATTAATACTTCGCTACTATTTCTCCACAGACAGCCTAGTTATTTGTGAACATGGACACTGTTACTTTTTTTATCTGTATGCCTTTATTTCCTCTTTATCACTTTACTGCCCCAGCTAGAGTCTCTGCACAAAAATGATTAGCTGTAACACACAAATGTCTACTTTGCTCTTAATTTCAGAGGGAAGTTACTTTATCATCGAAAATATTAACTCTAGATTTTTGCAAATATTTTTTATCATATTGAGAAAGCTCCCCACTATTTCACTAATTTCCTAGGGTTTTAATTGAAAGTGGCTGTTGGGCATTTTTCAAAACGTGTCTATTAAGATGGCCATATGCTTCTTTGAAATAATGTGTTGAATTATAGTGATTGATTTGGTGGTGTCAAACTGATCTTGCATTTCTAGGATAAAGTACATTTGGCCTGCAAGAAAAAGCTTTTCATACAGCTTGTAGTTTGTTTGGTAAATTTTGTTAATTTTGCAACAGCATTCATGAACACTAGAGATCTGGGGAGGGGGGAGTTGTTTTGGTTTGTTTTTAAATCCTTTGTCTGGTTTTGATACTTAATGGGTACCAGTCTCATAGTATGAATGTGAGTTCCTCTTTTTTCATTTTCCAGAAAAATCTTTTCAGAGTTGTATTTCTTTTTAAGCTTCAAAGACAATTGTCCAGCCATCCGGACCTGAGGTATATTGTTGTTTTCTTGCTGAAAAGTTTTATAACTCTGAAATCAATGCAGTAGACATAGGGATTTTGTGTGTGTGCATGTGTGTGTGTATGTRTGTGTGTGTATCTTACATGAACTTAGGACTTTGTCTTTCAGAGAACTTGTCCTTTTATCTAAGTTCATGTTGTAGAATGTACCAGATTAAACTTGATAAAAAACAATTCCTTATTATTTTAATGCACATCACCTTTGTTAGTCCCACTATTGAGATTTGTCTATTCCAGGTCAATCTGTCTAAAAGTTTTGTTTCCCCCCCCCCAAAATTTTCGATACTCTGATTTCTTTATATAATGATGTTTTGTTTTGTTTGACTTTTATTGGCTTCTAATTTTTCCCTTTATTTCCCTTAATTTCAACTTTGTTCTTGCTTTCCTGATTTTTCTGGGGTAGAAGATTAAGATCATAGACTGAGATTTTCATGGTGCAGGCACTTAGGTGCTACTGAGTCCCTCTGACCATAGCTGTGTCCTTGACCTCAAGTTTTACCATGCTTTTCTTTCAATTATCATTTTCATTCAAATTCATACATTTTTCTACTTTTCTTACATTTTCGATGTTGTTTTGGTTTTCTTTTTGAGCCAATATCTCATTATATAGCCAGGATCCCCTAGCATTAACTATAGTTCAGGTTTACATCTTCTTACAACTTACTTCTGTTGGTGCAAGTTTTTTGCTCTACCTTATTTGGATTCTTATATCTCTACCTCCCTTCCAACCCTTTTTCCACCCTAATACCTTCCAGTCCTCCCAACACTAAGAAGGAGAGAAAGGTTAGAGGGGAAAGGGGCCTAGACCTCTTTCAGCCAACAAAATAGACTACTTCCTGCTGATTGGAGGTGTAGAGTTCCTTGGGGCAAGTCTAATCTCCATATATCTCCAACTTCTTCTCAAATCACAACAAAAGCAACCAGGAACAGCAGCTGCCTTGGAGTCCTTCTGGCATTTATGCCCTCTAAAGAGCTCCCAGAATTCCAACTATAAAACATCTGCAGCTGGCAAAATCACGCCCCTGCTAGTGCACAAGGCAAATCGTAATCACCTGCTCTGACTCAGCACTGTTATTCAACACTGGGAGTTAATACAAAAACATATTCACTACACACTCCTGCCATCTGTATATCTCACAAGGACTAGTACTGTGTGCATCTACCACCTTACTGGCCTTTCTGTCTCTTTTGACTCTTAACCTATTTTGTTTCCCAATATTTGAAACATTGTTCTGTAGCCTTATGTTATTGGCATCAGATTTACTATCCACACTACTTACTGCCTTTGTCGGAGGAAGCCTTTTGTGAACATCAGATGACTTTCAATTAATTGTTGAGTTTTGTATGTTAGTCTTCCCTTATCAGAAGCTTTGTTCTATGCGATCTCTGAGACTCATGGTACGATAGTAGGAAATAGCAAGTTTGAGATATAACCAGTCCATACATTTAAATTGTGTGCTGTTTCACGTGGCATGCAATCTCACCCCTCAGCCTCTCCATCTTGCTCATCATGTGAACCTTCCCCCTTCATCCAGCATCTCATACTCTTGTCACAAAACAGAGGGCTCTATGCATTCTGCTTCATAAAAGACTATGATTTCCTGCGTCAACAAGCCCTTAGAGTGAATCGGATGCTTGCCATTGCCACAGTCGAGATAAGTTAAATCCCTCTGAATTCCCTATTCCCATTAACTTATGCCATATGCCTGCTATCCCTGCTCTCCTCCTCCTCACATTCCTACAGCCTACCCTAAGATGTACGTGAGTTACATTCCACTCTACTCCCCCACCACCCCAGTCACTGGCGCAGTTTCTCAATTTTTTTTCCTCCCTTATTTTCTCACACAGATTCTGAAGCTATGCTTGATCACCCCTGCTTGCTTTTCTTAAATTCCTATTTTCATTACCTTCCCACGTGTTACTGTCAGCTGTAGTGGTTATCATCCCTCCCACACTTTAATTTCATCTTACACCAAAAAATGGTAGAATAGACTTACAGAATTTGGCAAGTACCGTCAGTGCCATACACAATGCCAATGGAAATGTTGTATTGACGAGGAAAAGACAAATATAATTTAGAGGTTTTAATGTAGCTGGTAGAGAGAATAATAGTGTTATTAAAGAATTAATAAGTGGAAAATAATGTACATTAACAGTCACTTAAGTTGAGCTGTTTAGAAATGTCCCSAGGCAACTGCTCTGTGGGATAGGGGTCCTGAGTAATGGCAAGAGACAAGTTGACTTAAGGATAATCTAAAATGGAAACAATTGTAATTTTTCAGAGTAAAAAAAATGTTTTTATTTTAATGGATATGGAGAAAAAAGGAGATAAGTGCAATATGGCATCAATAATAAAGTTTAAGGAACTGATTAGCAGGATTGATGACTCTGGAAGCAGCTAAAATTATTTCTAAACTTGCATACTCCCAACCCCCATCCCTCTCGAATTTGAGCATTTATAAAATCATTTCAGCCTAGTTGCATCAAATCTCACTTTGGGGTAGTTAACCTCCCCCTCGCTTCCCACTGTGAGTTATGTGCATTTGAAAGTTATACCAAAATGTACGAACCTGTAGCTTTTAGCAATCACATTTGAAAGCAGCCTTGGGAGTTGCATTTGTCAAGCAGCTAGGAAAACCATTCGTGCATACCCCGCATCCAAAGCTCCATCGCAGACCAAACATAAAGGACTGAAAGGTCATTCTTCTTCCTGTGGTGTGATGGTTTGTTGATGTATTTTGACACTCCAGTACAATGCTGAAAGGGTATGACCTTCCTATAATACCCAGGGACTCAGGTTGGATTGAGATACCTGACACTAACTGCTTTTCCATTTTCCTTTCTCTTCCATCCGAGATAACCCCTTCTCAACGCATTTGTTCCCTTCCATGCACAGTCAAGAATTCAAACAGATGCAAATGATTGCTTTGGAAATTTCTCTTGCTCTGTTATTCTTCCAGTTTCCATAAAGCTAAAAACCTATCCTGGAACTATTAATGTTTTTAATTTAAAAAATTGAATTAGTTTTTCAAGATGACCAATGTGAATGAAGGGTTAATAGCTAAAACTAAACAAATGAGGGTTGTGTGCTATGTTTGATAGTTTCTTTATCTCTGCTATAGAAGCCACAGTTTGAGGGCTACCTCTAAAGTGTGAGACTAAGTAGGGTGCTTTAGAAGTAATTGCCGTGTAGGCCCATCACATGTGAAAAAGGCGACCTATGGAATGGAGGCCCAAGTTCTGCTAAAGATTGGGGGAAACCTGTGACTCGATGAATGTCCACATTAGTTCTTACGTTAACACCATAGTGTTAGGAAGACAGGAAGAAAAATGTGTACTATTAATGAACTTGTAAAACATAACAGTAATAAATCCTTTTATTAAAATCCTCAATTATCCCCAGAGATATTCTTCCTGTTTCCACAACTGGCCAATATGAAATAAGTGCAGTAATAACCACTGTGCCTTTAGATCACACCTTAAAAAGCTTAGGACATTTTTTTGTATTTGTCATAATATTGGATTGGGGCAGATTTTATTCAGCATATCAGATTTTCTCCAAATGTGTTAACTGCTAAATGAAACTAAGATGCTTTAGACCATGGTAAGTATTTTAACAGAATAACTAAAATTAGAACTGAAAGTTTGAGGTATCGAGCTTCTTTAATTATTCCCTTCCTTTGCACAGTAGTGCCCTGGCAGCGAGGTATTTCGATGGAGCCTTTTTTCATTCTATTTTCTCTATCGCTCCAAGTGTTCCCATGTCCACTGCTCACCATTGACAAAGCATATTCTCCGTCTGTCTGCCTGATAGAAAGGTTTTGGCTTCGGTTTCCTTTATTCCACCTGCTCAGGGTGGACCACTGAGGTTGTGTGCAAGAACTGCTAGTCCATCCTCCTCTACTTGGGCAGGGCATGGGGTTGCCCAACAACCTTTCCCTTTCAGGATTGTTTGTAGCGTGGTAACTGACATACACATCTGACACTGTAGATACAGTTCTCATAGCAGGGACTAGAAATAAGTGAACATCTTTTTTCAGTCTACTATTAGAGGGTTAATTACACTTAACAGTGCCAGGTTTTCTAGTTGGGTCTCCAGAGGCTAATCTTTTCTTTTTTCATCCATTACCCCTCCCTTTTCTCACTAACTACTTGAAGATTCAAAATATCCAAGTGAATTCTAGTAGAGTCCAGCTTGAGATGAACATTTTCTAGAAGATGTTTTAACTACCTTTATTAGTAATTAAATGTCTATACACTTCTTCCTTCAGATTCATCCATACGTGCAGAGATAGAAATTAACTGTTTACAGTATCATGACCTCTGTGACTCCCTTTTCCTCAGAAGTTAACACCACAAAGTCTGTCTGTCACACTGCCAGGTGGCTGGCCTGCTTTCATAAATTTTTAGAGAGTTTTTTTTTCCTCATTGTTGTGAGGGGGAAAATTTATCAATTATTTTAAAAAGCAATAATTCATTATAGTTGATCATAAATGTCAAGAAGCAGAGACCCAACAGAAGCGTTTCATCACTAATCATGCTGTTTCTCCTCTAATTAGTTCATTTACATTTTACAAATTAAGGCTAAAATTCAGACAGAAGATAACATCGTAGCTTTAACTGACCTATATTTGTATCTGCCAAATTTAACTTAATTAGAAACGTAGATGCTGTTTGTTTTATCTGTCAGAAAAGCTCATCTTTTGCTTAAAAAAAAAAAAAAGAAAAAGAAGTAGACATACTTTTTTCCCCTCAGCATTTATCATCTAAATAATAGTCTTGCCAAGATGGCAGCCTCGTAATAAACTCTTTTCAGTGGAGTGATGGGTAATGAAGCTTGCTTGTGAAGGCAGCGAAAAATGTTGTCTGGCCAAATGCATGAATATGATGGCTAGAGAATCAGTGGACTTTCTCCATCATCAATCTTTTTAGTAGCCTCGTGCACATCTGAATATTTTGATAGATGATCTAATAATTGAGTTATCTATCTTTCTAACTATCRGAGTTGCATAAAAATTATTCTCTCATGTTACTGAATATTAAATATATTAGGCATCCAGTAAATTTTTCATACAGGGGCCAAAAGGTGAAAGGTTTTGTTATTCTGTAAATACCTCTTAATATATCGAGTGTGAAACTCTCTGAAATATTCCATTGTTATGCCTCTCCATGGGATCATGTATGTGCTTCAAGAAGCTATGTCCGTGGGAGGTAGGCTTACACTGGACCACAGATACACTGTTTGTGTCCCCCACCAGCGACGCATTGACTGAGATGCACACTGTTCATATAGGAAGCTGTATGGCATTGGTTCTGAGTCTGGTGTAGCATTCATGACTATAGGACAATCATCCTAACAAAAGGGAAAACAAAGCCACCTAATCATTGTTGTGGTCCGCAAATAGTTGTTTGTCCCTTGTATGTCTTTCTATGAGGTATGGGAGTGAGAATGTTGCTTTATGTCTGTCAGACATCTTATCAAAGCATATCAACAAGTGGACTTTCCTGGACTCACAAAAGTGACAAGGAAAATTGGCCTAAACTAGGTGAATTACAAGTGGGGTTTTTTTCCACAGACCTCTTCTACCATCCTCATTTCTTCAAGGTAACCTTGCAGTGATGACTTCCCASTATATGGTGTTGGATGGGAACAGCACTGCTCTGGAGGAACCAGCATTTGTTTGCAGGACTGCAGGGCTACCAATCCTGAGTGTCCTGAAAGGCACTCAAATGAGCAGGGCCTTGTAAATTGGATTTCTATTAGGCGGCCCTGATGATGGCTCTTCATCAGTGGAATGGGAGAAGGTGCTATCACCAGCTCAGGCTCTAAATACCTACCTGTTCTTAATGCTGGTCCCCCACCACCTGAAATGATACTGAATGCTAAAACGTCTCCAGAATTAATTGTGTTTAAAGTCTTAAATATGGGCAGTTCTTCTTAAATCCTTTTCCACTTGAGAAGCATTTGGAAACAAATGTCAAAACCACCATGGTTAGGAACAAAAGCAGGGACAGTCTCAGACCTTCGCCTCTTTGACTCCTAGCTGACTGCTGCTGGCTCACACTGTTTATAAACATGGCAGATGGAAGCAGGTCTTTTATTATTATTATTATTATTCTGTTCATTTCTGGATTGAAAATAATTGAGGAGGATAGTACCAATTCTGGAAGTCTTTACAGGTTATATCTAAGGAGCTTTGACTCCAGCACTTTGATCTTTTCTTGGTTTGGAGAATTTTTGCTTCTGTAATTTGTGCCTGGGGCTGGGGTTGGTATTGTAAGAGCCGTAGCTGTTAAAGGCCTAGATGCCTGCTTGAAATTATAACTTAAAACAATTTGAAATGACCACATTGGGCAGGATTTGGGGGGGTTGGGGAGTGAATAGTCTTTTCTTAATCAGAGTGGCAAACATCTGTGTTCTTTCTAGCCTGTCTTTTGATTAGCTTGGCCTCATCCATCACTGGTCTTTGATATGAACACCAAGAAGTCATGTCCCTTTGTTTTAAATGATAAATATGCCTTTGTCATGAATACTCATAGGCGGCCCAGGATTTGCATTTGAATTGTCAAAGTGTAACTGCCCAGCTCCTAAGATGAGTGATATTATTAGTGAAATAAAGAGGGTTTTAATTTGTCATGGATAGGCCTCAGATGTGACATGAGGAGGCTATATGGGACCTGATGTTAGAAAAGGTTGTCCTTCCCCCACTTTTTCCAGATTTGTCAATTACCAGCAAAAGGCAGTCCGCTGCGGGAGGTTGTGAACATTCCCCCTTTACTGTCGTTAGTTTGCCCCTTTGGATGTTACTGTTTAGGCTTCATAGCTGGTACTTCTCATCAAAACTAATGCTGATGGAAATACCAAGCTAGTGGCCAAGCAGCCAGCTCCAGGGCTTGTTGCATTACCAACTTCAGTCCCCCTGAGAAACTCAGCATTATTTCTGTCTTTATCAGTTATAATTTTAAGGTAGGTTTCTCTGACCCTTTCACACAGGTACGTAGGTTTTAGGTACATACTGTTTGACTGTGTGCATTGACCWACACCTTGTACCTCTGCACAGCACTGTGGCAGGCGTCCAGACCCTGGCTGTCAAGTTCAGTTGTCCTCTTTGACTCTTCCACCGAGAGATGAGGGCAAGTGCATTTTAAGTGACTGTGAAATCATGAACTTCCTTGTCTGCACCATTCCTGCTTCTATAGTATTACTTTAGTTCTTTCTATAGAATTAGCACATTTCCACCATTTTTTACATGCTGTGTCTTTATAATTTTAACAACTGATTTAAAATACAGGTGGACACCAAGCATGGCGAGGCAAGCCTTTAATTCCGACTCTGCTGAGGCAGAGGCAGGTGGGTCTCTGAGTCTGAGACTGGCTGGATTCACATAGTGAGTTACAGGACATCCAGGGCTAACAACAAAAGCAAAACACACAGGTAGAATAAGGTATTTTATTTTCACCTTTTCAACTGCATTGTTTGGATTACCCAAAATAATCTCTTGGAAATGTACAGAAAAGTTCAACTGAATATTTCTGTTTCGTTCACGATCCCTTATGATACTCACTGAAATGGTCTCATCAGTATTAAACTGGGCTTTACTGGAGTCATAGGTCTCATATCAAGTATATTTTGTCTGGCTGCTTTTCAACTTCCCACCCAAAAAAATAAAAATTTAAAGCAAAAACATATATTCAATTAGAATTTAATCTTTGTCATCCAGGCTTTCATTTTCTTTCTTCTTTCAATTTCTTGGCATTTTCTAGTTCACCTGTGCTATGGAAAATAAAGCCTTGTTCATATTTGTCTCCCAGCAGCAAATAATCACGTCGCACCTCCACAGCCCTGTCCTGACATTCGTCGAGATTTTTGTACTGTAACCGAAGCGCCTGAGCTCTTGAGACCCTCAGGCTTCCCCCAACTTGAAGACAATGATCCCAGTGAGCTTCTGTCCAGAGTTAATCAGCTGCGGGATTTGTAAACTGCGTGTGTGTCAAAGTTGAAAATGTTAGTGTGCTAATAGAAGCTGGAAAAGGTTAGATCTGATAAAAGCCGTCGGCAGCCACAGGAAGTGATTTATGGGAATGTAATGACACAAAATGCCTCGTTTATCACTCATATACAGATAGGTGAAGGTTCTGGTGTCATACTTTTAAAAACTTGACCGCTTCGAATTGTCAAAATAGGTGCTTAATTGCCCTTCATCTCTTCACTTTGAATTTATCTCATTTGAGCTTGGTAGTTTCCACCATGATTACGTTTCTGCTCTTCACGTCAGGTGGTTCCATTTAAAGTCATTCATATTTAGGATTTTCAAAAACTGTACATCACAGATCTGTTTCAAGTTCTATTAGCTAAAGATGTCCTGAAGAAAGACAAAGCCAGCCTTATCCATGTTAATTTATATTTTTAACACAAATACCATGAAGATAGATTAATGTTCTATTTTCTGTTTTTGGATACTTGTCCTCATCATCAGCCCTTCATAATCCTCTACAGGTTCTGTCGCTGTGAAGGTTGAGTATGTGACTGCAAAGAACAGCGCTGTGAGTTGGCCAGATGCTCTGGTAGTTCAACTCAGTGTGTCAGCTGCACACAGGTTACATGCAGGGAGAACCTCTCCACCCTGTTCATGTGATCCAGAGAGAGGGATGTAAGTTAAGAAACATAGCACACATTTTTTTCTCAGAATGACTAATGGTCAATTCTCAAATCTATTCCAGAAAATGTATTTGGTTTATGAAGAAATATCTTAACATTAAGTAATCCCTTTAATCTCTACTGTATCAAACAAACTCTATGAAGAATTAGTGTAGGTTAGACCCTTTAATATATGAGATCCAATTGTTTTGAGGCTTCTTGGCAATTATTTAGACATTAGGTAGGCAAAGGTTTCAGGGTTTGCCTTTCTATCACCAAATTAAATAGCAAACGTTTGGCAGCTTTTTTACAGTTTGGCAGCACAGATTTGGTTTCAAAAGAAGTCAGAGCAGAAAAAGGCTGGTAGATTAAGCAGGGCAGGAGGGAGCCCAGAGACACCATAACCAAATACAGCTGACCGTGTTGCCCTTGCTTCCATCAGATGGACTGCAGAACACTGTGGGACACTGTCTGAACATTTACTGTGGCTGCTGTGAATTCCAGAAATTATGGTTAATTTTGCTAAACATGACAGTGCCACTGTGGAATTATGTACATAATTATGTCATATAAGAAGGTATCCCCAACCAGACATTAAAAAATAATGTAGAGCATGAGGGGCGTGGCAGCTGACACTTCCTTGAAATATTTCAGCAAAATATGTTAAACTGAGAGAAAGATTTAAAGGGGGACTATGAAATTACAAGACAGGCATTTAAGGGAAGGCAGTCCTTTTATATATTTTAATTTTTTTCTAAAAAATATCTGAGTAAATTATTAATCTTGCTAAAATATTCTTAATGTAAACACAAAGTCTTATATCTTCTATTTTTATAATTCTACTATCTATTTTAAAATCATACAAAATAACAAACTTAAATAAAATTTTTCGAAAATATTTTTCGAAAATATTTTTTGAAAACTGTCCACAGTTTGTCCAAGATAGATCAAAATCCATTGCAGTATATTAACCCAGTAGTATAATCTTTTAATATAAAAAGTCTAAATAMTTTTATTAAGTTAAATTTATTAAAAATTATTATTTAAAAGTCTTTAAACACAGTTCTTTGAGCTCTAGAAAATATCTAACTCATGTATAGGAAAATAATTCTGTGTTTCTTTGAAATGTCTGACAATGTGTGATTTCAGACTCGTTTTT
>BDUI01010830.1:13476-26558 GCA_002335545.1 Apodemus speciosus
AAATAAAATAATAATAAAATAAAATGCAGGAAGCCATAGAATGAAACTACCCTTTAAACTCATACATTTAGCCTTAAATCAAAGACCATAAATTAAAGACCATAAATTAAAGTTAGRACAGTCATGATATAACAAGAAAGTGAAAAGAAGCCCAAATTCCTATGGCATCATAGGAATGTTGCCATAGAGAACGGTAAGGATSAGGAGGTAGCTAATGGAAGCTGGGATGAGGTCACTTTCTTCAGGGTACCACACAACTCTAGTTTACAGCCATGTGAGAAAGGACTCCTTTCCCTGGCTCTGCCAACAGCCTTATCTAGATTCATTATCTCCAGCAGGCTGTTGTTYGATTGCTAAACTGTCTTCCCATTGGAACACTTCATTCCTGAGTATTAAAAAATATGAAAAAATTATCAGAAAAAGAAAGCAAGATGAAAAGACACGGCACAGGGCATATATGTGGAGTCAGAGTGTAGTTTAATCTTGTTTCACAAGATTAAATCTGGCCAGGTGCAGCTGAACATTGGACTGAGCCAAAGTAAACCATCCTGAAAGGTCATTAACCCTTTCCCACAAACTGTCCCAGGACTGAGACCCACCTCAATCCCTTCTTATCCAGGGCAGCACAGCTCCTGTCTGCATAAAAGCATGCAATGCAATTTACCATCCCCTTATGCTTTCAAAACTGTACATTGTGAACCTCAGAGTGCTTAGTTCAAACAACGTGAAGGCTTCTCTCCTAGGTGAAAATTCCCAGTTGAGCTCCTAGAAAATCTTAGGGTTTCACTTTCCCTAGGACCTCAACTTGAACTTGACAGAATGGTCAAGTCAGTTGATATGAAAGAAAATAGTAAATTGATCTGAACATCAGCAAAGCTCTCCACTCCACAAATGGGAACAGTAACACTTACCAGGGAGGAGCCTAAGCCCCAGGAAATGATCAGTGAGTCATCCCTTCCTTTAGCCTTTACAGTGACCTTGTGCCAGTAATGTAGTATCATTACAAACATCCGATAGACAAGGAAATAAAAACCCAGTATTGTTGTGATCCTCTTAATCAAAATTCAAACACAAGGTTGTTAATCTAGAACTCTTTAAGATTTTGGTCTTCATGTATGAGATCAAGTGTCAGTCAGTGGTTCCCCTGAGGCAAGTCCTCATTGGGGTAGACAATGGCTTGCCAGGGTCCCAGGGTTCCTCTCCCATCACTGAAGACAGAGCATGGTTGCTTGCTAGCACACAGGACTTGTTAAATGTTATACCCCTCGAAAGCGTTCTCTAAGATTTATTTCTATAGCTAAGTTGCTTTTTGTTCTGTTTTGTTTGTTTTATATAAGGAAGATACAGAAAATTAATCACAACAAAAACTCATAAAAGCTGGCTGGGGAGATGGCTCAGCATTTAAGAGAGTGCTTACTGCTCTTGCAGAGGAACAAGATTCAGTTCCTAGGACCAGTTCCATACTGAGCATCTGTGCCCAGCAGTTCACAAATGTTACCACTCCAGCTCCAGGGGATCCAAGGGATTTTCTAGCCTCCATGGGTATTCCATCCAGAAGCAAGTGTACACACACATACACACACACAAAACATGGGACCATTTGAGTTTGGATTCTTTTACATGGAAAATATTTTCAAATTTTCACTCAAGTTGAAGCAGGTATTAATAAACTCATGATGGAAGAAAAGGAAAGACTCTGGAGAAGTTGTCCTCTAACTTCAGTGCGTGTCTTTTGATGTATGAACATGCRCAACACACCAATAGTAAAGAAACATTTTAAGAATTATATACAGGACCATATCGGTTTAGTGCAGAATTCTATCAGACCTTCAAAGGAAACCTAATACCAATACTCTTCAAACTATTCCACCAAATAGAAACAGAAGGAACACTACCCAACTCATTCTAAGAAGCCACAGTTATGCTAATACCAAAATCACACAAAGTCCCACCAAAGAAAGAGAACTTCAGCCCAATTTTCCTTATGAATATCAATGCAAAAATACTTAATAAAATTCTCACAAACTGAATCCAAGAACGTATCAAAACAATCATCCATCATAATCAAGTAGGCTTTATCCCAGCGATGCAAGGATGGTTCAATATACAGAAATCCATCAGTGCAATCCACTACATACACAAACTCAAAGGAAAAAAAACACATGATCATTTCATTAGATGCTGAAAAGCATTTGACAAAATTCAACTGTTCCTTCATGTTAAAAGTCTTGGAAAGATCAGAAATTCAAGGCCCATACCTAAACATAGTAAAAGCAATGTACAGCAAATCAGTAGTCAACATAACTAAATGAAGAGAAACTTGAAGGAATCTCACTAAAATCAGGGACTAAACAGGGCTGCCCACTCTCTCCCTATCTATTCAATATAGTACTTGAAGTTCTCGCTAGAACAATAAGACAACAAACGGAGATGAAAAGAATATAAAATGGAAAGGAAGAAGTCAAAATACCATAATTTGCAGAAGATATGACAGTATAGATAAGGGGCCCCCAACATTCTACCAGAGAACTCCTATAGTTGAGAAACAACTTCAGCAAAGTGGCTGGAGATAAAATCAACTCAAACAAATCAGTAGCCTTCCTATACTCAAAGGAAAAACAAGCTGAAGAAGAAATTAAGGAAATTACACCTTTCACAATAGTCACAAACAATATAAAACATCTTGGTGTGACTCTAACCAAGCAAGTAAAAGATCTGTATGACAAGAACATCAAGTCTGAAGAAAGAAATTGAAAAAGACCTCTGAAAATGGAAAAATCTCTCATGCTCATGAATTGGCATGGTTAATATAGTAAAAATRGCCATCTTGCCTAAGGCAATCTACAGAATCAATGCAMTCCCCATCAAAATTCCAACTCAATTCTTCATAGAGTTAGAAAGAGCAATTCTCTTGGAATAACAAAAATCCCAGGATAGCGAAAACCATTCTCAACAATAAAAGAACTTCTGGAGTAATAACCATCCCTGACCTCAAGCTATGCTACAGGGCAATAGTGATAAAAACTGCATAGTATTGGTACAGGAACAGGGAGGTAGATCAATGGAATAGAACTGAAGATCCAGAAACAAAACCACACACTTGATCTTTGACAAAGAGGCTAAAACCATCCAGTGGGAAAAAGACAGCATTTTCAACAAATAGTGCTGGTTCAACTGGAGGTCAACATGTAGAAGAATGCAAATTGATCCATTCTTATCTCCCTGTACAAAGCTGAAGTCCAGATGAATCAATTACCTCCAAATAAAACCAGATACACTGAATCTAATAGAAGAGAAAGTTGTGAAAAGCCATAAACACATTTGCACAGGGGAAAATTTCCTGAACAGAATACCAATGGCTTATGCTCTAAGATCAAGAATTGGCAAATGGGACCTCGTAAAATTGCATAGCTTTTATAAGGCAAAGGACACTGTTAATATAACGGACAAAATAGCAACCAACAGATTGGGAAAAGATCTTTACCAATCTTACATCTGACAGAAGACTAATATCCAATACATACAAAGAACTCAAGAAGTTAGACTCCAGAGAACCAAATAACCCTATCAAAAATGGGGTACAGAACTAAACAGAGAATTCTCAACTGAGGAAACTTGAATGACCAAGAAGCACCTAAAGAAATATTCAGCATCCTTAGTCATCAGGGAAATGCAAATCAAAAGAACCCTAAGATTCCACCTCAGACCTGTCAGAATGGCTAAGATCAAAAACTCAGGGGACAGCAGATGCTGGCAAGGAGGTGGAGAAAGAGGAATAATCCTATATTGCTGATGGGATTGCAAGCTGGTACAACCACTCTGGAAATCAGTTTTGAGGTTCTCAGAAAATTGGACCCAGCTATACCACTCCTAGACACATACCCAGAAGATGATCCAACATTTAAAAAGAACACATGTAGCACTATGTTCATAGAAGCCATATTTATAATAGCCAGAAGCTGGAAACAAYYTAGATGTCCCTCAACAGAGGAATGGATACAGAAAATGTGGTATATTCACACAATAGAGTACTACTCAGCTATTAAAAACAATGACTTCATGAAATTTGCAGGTAAATGGATGGATCTAGAAAATATCATCCTGAGTGAGGTAACCCAATCACAAAAGAACACACATGGTATGTACTCACTGATAAGTAGATATTAGGCAAAGAGCATGGAATACCCATGATACAACTCATAGGCCACATGAAGCTCAAAAGAAAGGAAAACCAAAGAACCGATGTTTCAGTCCTACTTAGAAGGGAGTACAAAATAACCAAGGGGAGTAGAGGGTCGGAAGGACTTGGGAGGAAGATAAGAGTAAGAGGGGGAAAAGAAGGAAGAATCAGGTTTGGGGGGAGATGGAGGAGATAAACAGAGGGTCAAGAAATTGAAGAGAGGTGTGTAGCAATGTGGGATGAGAAACTGGGGATAGTAACCAGAAAGTTCCAGATGCCAGGAAAGCAAGAGCCTTCCAGGACCCCATGGGGATGACATTAGCTTAAATATCCCACAAAGGGAAGGGAAAACCTGTCAAGACCATATCCAGATGTGAGGCATGGACCCCCAGTTGAGGGATGAGGCCTCTGACCCATCTCCAAAATTTCAACCCAGAATTGCTCCTGTCTAAAGGAAATACAGGGATAAAGAGTGGAACAGAGACTGAAGGAAAGTCCATCCAGAGACTGCCCCACCTGGGGACCYATCCCACATGCAGACACCAAACTCAGACACTATTGCGGGTACCAAGAAGTGGTGGTTGACAGGAGCTTGACACAGATGTTTCCTGAGAGGCTCTACCAGATCCTGACCAATACAGATGCAGATGCTCTCGCAGACAACCATAGGACTGAACACTGGGACCCCAATGGAGGAGTGAAGGGAAGGACTGAAGGAGATGAAGGGTCCTTATCTGACATCAATGGGGGGGGGCTTGGTCCTGTGAAGGCTTGGTGCCCCAGTGTAGAGGAATGCTAAGGAGGTAAGGCAGGAGTGGGTAGGTTTGTGGGGGAGCACCCTCATAGAAGCAGGGTAAGGGGGGATGGGATAGGGGGTTTGCAGAGGGGAAAATGGGAAAGGGCATAACATTTGAAATGTAAATAAATAAAATATCCAAGTTGATAGCAAAAACAAAAAAAGAATTACATACATATATATACTGTACCTTGTTCATTTTTTATTCACTGATGGATATCAGTGTTGCTAGTACCCTATTATAAATCATAAATGTGCTTTGAATATTTATGAGGAAGTATCTGGGCACCTGTTTTCAACAGTGATTCTATTTCTACTCTAAACTTTTTTTTTGAGACAGGAAGTCACAGGAAGGAGGGACAGAAGGAGTAAGGGGGGCGGAAACATAGGCAGGTAAGATGATGTATGAATATGAAGATGTCATAAGGAAACCTGCCTGTTATTTTGCATGTTAACTACAAAACGTGTTTTAAAAATGAAGATAGTCCAACTGGGGACAGAGGAAATAACAAATTCATTTGTAGATGACATTAGTTTCTAATAGAAACAAACAAAACAAACAAAAAATCTATCAGAATAATTAAGCATAATTTTAGGGGACCACTTCCTGACACAGTTCAGGTTTAAAAACTGTGCAGTTAAATTTAAAAAAAAAACTCACAATGTTGTGAGTAAGTTTATGATTTTGTGTTGGGCTGTCTTCAGAGCTCTCCTGGGCCACATGCGGCCTTCGGGTCACAGGCGACATGCCTGTGGATTGGGGGAGTGGCATGTGAATGCACTGTGACATGAGTCACTCCATGGACGCAGTTTCTCTGTGTGTCCCCATCCACACTCTGCCCGCATCCCGACACTGAACAGTCTCCCTAATGACTTTGGCTGGTCTTCAGACTCATCTGTTAGCGCATATAACACAAGCCACATCTTGCGGTAAATTTGCAGTNGATGGGAAACCAACTCTTCCGCCTAAGACTACCTAACTCTTAAAACAAAAAGGCATCCCAATGTGATAGCAGACATCATACACTCAGCAGAAACACCAAGACACTGATGTTGGTGTGGTCCCAGAACTTTAAGGTTCATTCCATTGAAAACAAAAACAAAAAAAAGAAAGAAAGAAAAGAGAAGAGAAGAGAAGAAAGGAAAAGAAAAGGAAAGGAAAGAAAGAAAAAAGAAAAGAAAAGAAAAAAAGAAAAGAAAAGAAAAACCTGAGTTTCTTTTTTGAAATTCAGAATCTGGCTCTTAGATTATTTTTCAAATAACATGTTCTAATACATTAAATCCATGCAAGTCCTTCCTCTGTGTGATGATTTCCAGGATGCTCTRTTCCCCTCAAGATAACAAACTTCTTAAAATCATCAACCTAGCCTGGCTTCTGTTCCCTCAGCGCTGTCACCAGGATGGTGTGCCTCCAGGATTTCTCCCCAGAATCTGACCTCCCTCCCGTATACTTTCCTTCCTCCTCCTCTGGCCATCTCTCCAAAGAGTCGGCAAGCAGTCTTTCTTCCTTCCACACCCCTGTCCCTGCTCTCCAGTTGACCACACTGGCCATGCTTTTGTCCCTTTGCTAGCTAACTTTTGCCAAATTGACTTGATTTAGAATCTCCGAGGAAATCCATTGGCCTTTGTGGGTGTTTCGAGAAAGGTTTAACTGGCATGGGAAGAGCCACCTCACATAAAGGCATGGAGTTCTCCTGGGCTGGATAGAAAGGAAAAAGAGCGTCCGTCACACCCTGCTTCCTGCTTGAGCGTGTAACATGGCCAGATGTTTCTCACATCTGCTGCTGTGCCTTCTCGACCAGGCTGGACTAAATAAACCCTTCCCTCTTTGAGCTGCTTCAGTCACAGCTATGAGTAAAGCAACTAGTCCCCCCTCACACACACACACACACACACACACACACACACACACACACACGTGTGTGACCATACAACATGTTATAGGGGGATTGTCTTTGTCCCCATGTTACTGGGGTATCATGCAAATGTGTAGTAAATGATTTCTAAAGTGTCAGTGATTGTACAAGTAAAGGAATTCTAGCACCGAGTGGACAGGTGTCCATATCACACACAGGTGCCAGTTTGGCACAGAAGTGGAGAGAAACAYGGGTTACTTTATCCACCAGGCCGGTCGCTTTACCGGCTTACAATGTTAACCAGTTAAATGTGTACTGTCTGCCCAACAACTGGGTGCCTACCTGCCAAGTCCCATGYGTGTTATGAGATTCAAACTTATGAAACTGCTAGCATTAGACCATTTTGATGATATTCAGGTTCAGCTTCCTAMACCCACTGTGGGGGAGCAAAATTTCTCTGCTGCTATCCTTGTGGGAAACTGAAGGATGTGTGCAGACAATGCTGATAACCTGGCGACTACTCCTGAGATGATTCTGTGGTGTTTTAGGGACGCCATAATGAGCAGGAGGGATGACAGATATTTTACATGGTCGAGGGCAGACCCTGTCCTCTGCATTCTCTGAGAATCGGAGAAGTGGTCCCGACAAAGAGAAGAGTAGAGTAACGCGTATGCAGTTGTCAGAAAGCACGGGCTGAGGAAGGAGGATGGGGATCAGCTCCCACCCTCCTGCTTCCCTGAGCCGGATCCCCTGGGGCTTCAGTTTCCGCATCTGAAAGCTTGGGAGAAGATTATGGATCGCGNTGGGGATTTGACTCACTTGGTAGAATGCTTACCTAGCGTGCCCAAAACCCTTGGTTCTGTTGCCTCTACCACATAATCCAGGCATGCAGTGCTAGCACTTAGACGACCCAAACAGGGGGAAACAGAAGTTCAAGGTCATCCTCAGCCACTTAGGGAATTCAAGGCCAGAGAAACAAACAGAAGTCCCAAGACTGCCATTCATGAGCAAGTAGCAAAACTTCTCCAGGTTTTTACCTTTAGGGTAGGTAAATAACGGAAGCATAAACGAAGAAGTGGATTAAGTATATAAAGTCCTTACTGTGTGCCTGAGGCTCTGTGTCTGGCCATTCTGGCCACCGCAATGAAAATAAATCTGAGTACAAATTCTGTTTTTGTGATTACTGTCCCCATGATGCCAGATACATAAAGGGTTTTGGACTCCTCTTTCTCATCTGTAGATGAGAAAATAATACTCCTTCTGTAGATTATAAAGAGTACAAAAGACTGAAAAACACAGGAATAGCTCCTTGGCTTCAAGAGTTTTTGTTTTTTTTTTTTTTTTTACAAAACGTATTCTGTAGACTCCGAGTTACTCGCCCTCAGGACTGTGCCCACGTAACTGGCTCGGCCAACATGTGAGACCTGTAAGTCCAGCACTATGAGAGAAGAGGCAATTTGAGTTCCAGGGTAACCTGAGTAGCACAGTGAGACCCTATCTCTGGAGCCCAACCAACCTAGAGGCCTGCCCAGCCAGCAGGAAGTGAGTTCAGATGAGGCTAAGCCCGTTTCTCCCATCACCAGCAGAGCCATGGGTTCTGTTATCTTGACGGGCATGTGTATGCGAAAGAGGTCAGTTCACACTTGCGCCTGCCTCTCAGCTATTCTTCAAGCTTCCAAAGTTTGGCTCCAGGTTGTAAAATCATATTAAGTTCTGGCAGTTTAAAGAAGCGTGCCCGGAAAAATAACCAGAGCAGGAAGGAGAAGAGAAGTATTTGAAGGGCGCAGATGGATTTTGCAGCTGGGGAAGGGAACATTAGCATTAGCGAAATGTCTGCGGTGGAGCCCAGGTTTCCTTCACACAAAGGTCACATCCCTTCACTGTGAAGAGAATCATGTTGAAGGTATGATGTTGCCATTGCACTTTATCGTTCCCCATCCTGAAAGGTTTTCATCTTGGCAGCATTTTCCCCTCCACTAATCCAATTCTCCTTGGAAAATGTCACTCCGCTTGAATTTTCATAGCTCTACCTCTCACTTGGGCACCTGGGAGTTCCGGATCAAAGCTGCCGCCCAGGAGAGGAGGAGACGCCTTTCATTATTGTGGGCGCCCGCCCGGTGTGTTAAGCTATAAAGAAATACCAGGCAGTTTCTTTCCTGACTCCCCMCCCCCCTTGGTCTGTTTTTCTACATCTGGCTGTCTCTATTGTGTAGGTAAGATGGTCAGCAGGGAAGTGCAGCTGCCCTCTCAGGGGGAGTGAACAGACAAGGAAGAGATACACAGAGGGACTGTCAGGTGATCCTGAACACCATTCTAATGAAAGAACTGGATTAGCTACGGAAGAAGAAACCTCTCCTGGAGCCTCACACCGCAGCAGCTCGCGAGGGGGGTGGTGGTGGGGGGGGGGTAGACAAACTGCTTAAAGTCAGCAGGCAGTGAAAAGAAGATGGAAGTACCCAGTATCACAACCCTACAGGCATGGGCATGGTATCCTGGAAGGAGAAACTTGACTTANAGAACTTAATACAGTTGATAATTAGGACTAAAATATTAACTGGTAGTATTCTAATTAAATCTCAGGATGCTTTTCCTACATTTTTTTTAACTTGCATGCCCTTCTCCATGTTTTAAAATGTGAGTTTGAGCCTCCTCACAGAATCTAAAGTCTGAGTTTCAGCTTGACTGGCTGGCCAGCAAGCCTTCGGGATCCACCCGCTTCGCACCACTCAGCACTGAGGTGACAGGTGCTCAACACCAGGTCCAGCTAGTGTGTGGCTGTTGAGGATCCAAAGGCAGGTTCTCATGCTCACACAGCACGCTAAGCCTCCTGCGCTTCTTCTCTCTCAGTAAATGACATGCTCATTTGCATACAGCAAATGATCTGTACTTACTAAATGAGAGGTTTTTTCCACATGATCATGCCATCGCCAATAAGCGAAGGTTGACTACATACTTGCCAACTCTTCCCGAAGCATCCATCGTCCCTCCCGCCCAACAGTTTCATTGTGTGTCAGCTGGAGTCAGAGACTTGCATGTATGTCTCTTCCTGCTCCTTTCTCCCCGAGCCTAACTAATATGTCTGCAGTATCTCCTCTTGCTAGCAGGTGCTTATTCAATATGCTAATTTGATCCAGAGATCTATCCATAATCATGAGATACAATTTAAATACATCACAGGAGACATAAACAAAAATTAAATGAGTATGCCAAGAAAATAAGAAAAACAGGTTTTTAAGGCTGTGAATGTTRGAGAGTCCTCTGACCCAGCAGTCCCTGCTCTGTGTCTGCTACTATGCATGTGGGAATGCACACGGGTCATGCTATGCATCAGGGGGCTAACTGCAGTGGAGTTTGGGCTCCATGTTGCATCCACCAGGCCATGGGCTCCAGTTGGATGGAAGAGGCGATTTCACTTTTATTTCCAAAATAGATTATTATATGGAAGNAGACAAACTGCTTAAAGTCAGCAGGCAGTGAAAAGAAGATGGAAGTACCCAGTATCACAACCCTACAGGCATGGGCATGGTATCCTGGAAGGAGAAACTTGACTTAWAATGTAGTAGATTTGGTTATTTTGTGGCATTAGGGATCTGGAGTTCCACCCCACAAAATCCCCATGTAAGCAGGCGCCACACACAGCACAGTGGATGTGGTTCAGAGGAAATATTTTCCTTCATTGAAAAAAAAAAAACCCAAAAAACAAAAAACCTCATTCTGAGACTCGCACAGACCAGTTCATTCTCTGTGATGGTGTAGCTCGTTTAAGACACTGATGAAGCTGGACACTGGGACAGAAAGCAAAGCCAAGGCAACTTCAAAAGATACAAAAGCATGCAGAGTAGTAAATCCTCTGACCACTGCATCAACTGTATCAGTGCAGAAGTAGCAAACCCCCAAGGATCCAAGCCCCTGGATAGTTACAGATTCAGCAGCTTGGAAAATAATCTGAAAGTCAAAATGGGAGATGGCAGCCGAGCTCTGGAGCTGCTTTCAAATGAGTGACAGGCAATTCACATGATGCTGATAACTGTGAGATCAGATTGCTGAAGGTGTGTGGTCTTAGGGAAATGTATTCTGAAACTGGACAGAGAGGTCGAAAAACACAAGATATCAAATATAGTAGAAGACCAGAGAAGGGGAGGACAAATATAAATGATGAAAACACTTGAAAATTTGGGTCCAGAAAAATGTAATAAGATCATAAAGCCTAGCTCAGGGAAAGGTTTCTTTTTCAGTGGCTAATCTTCCAGTTCTTTCTCTAGATACAGAGAGGGACCTACAGATAGACAAACATGGAGACACACAGTTTGGAGAAGGAATTAGCAATATCAGAGATCACAATTATCAACAATTTTAAATCAATAGATAATAGGGAATATCAGTAACTATGGCAGATTCCAACAATAGACCACAATACATCAATAAAGATAATCTAATATTCTGCCACATGCTTCCACAGAGACAAATATCACAAGCTAAATGTTGAACTGAAGAACGTTGTTTAAAGTAGAACTTACTTTAACACTAATGCTGAACTAAAAACTAGAGAAATCAGCCTCCTATACTAAAGAGAATCAAAATTATGATTCCCCAAGAGAAGAAAGAGGTAGCTAAAAAATGAAGTCTGTTCACAGAGTTCGGGGATCTTGGTTTATATTGACTTTTTTAGTTCTAGAGGGACTTTTGTGAAAGTGTTTCTATACTTCAGGTTGTTTCTAAGYTATATACATTACAATCTAGGGATTTTCTATATGTGTCTTAGAACCTAAGTTCTTATTTTTCACAATCAATAGCTGTGGGATTGCTACTTTGTATTGTCAACTTCTGTGCATGGGAATCCCTAGAGAAGAAACCTCTGAGTGTGTCTCTGAAGGCTTTGCCAGAAAGATTTAACTGAGGAGGGAAAGTCCACCTTATATGAGAACAGTATCATCCTGTGGGTTGCTATGTTTGTAGTATGTATGCAAGGCTGAGGGGGTCCTAGAGGCTTGTACCAAAGCTCCCAAGAGCTTCTGAGACCAGACCATAGGAGGCAGAGGCAAATTCCCTTCAAAGAAGCTATGTGAAGTCATTGCATGAATCTCTCTGTCTCTCTGTCACTGTCTATCTCCCTCTGTCTCTACCTCTCTGTGTTTCTCTCTGTTGTCTGTCTTGCTGTCTGTCTGTCTATGTGTGTGTCCCCTTTAGTTTTGTCTGCATTGTGAAGGGAAAAAGAAATACACTCATCACACTACCATGACTCATTAGTAACAGAGGCCATACATGAATTCCAGAGCTAGGTCTCTGTAGTGACATAAGGAGATGCTACACTCTATGTTAACATCCTAAAGTAACATGACCAAGGTATTACCCTCTGCTGGATTTTACTTTACTGCTTCAATTGAGGAAATAGTAACTCACAACTTAGAAGGGCGTGAGAATCCAAGGAGCTTAAGGAAAATCATGCGACACAAGGTCTAACACATAATGAGCAATTAGTTATGATTCTGTGAGCCTAATAATCTGCTATTTTCACACATCCCCAAAGTGATGACTAAAATGCAAAACTGAGAGGTAAGTCAAACATTACAGTGCACACCTGATATCCCAGGCCCTGGGAGGCAAACACAGGAGGATCACTTGAGCCCAGGACTCAGAGACTGGCCTGGTCAATTCATCAAGTCCCCATTGAAAACAACCCCAAAACCACAGAAGTGAGAGGCTCCACTCACCAAGAGAAGGAAGAAAATGTCTCCCTTACTCTGCAGTTTTCCGGGATCAAGAGATTGATTATTCCATGCTTTCTGCTAAGAACTTTGTCCAGTCAGTGCATTTGTAGTTCAGAAAGATTGAACCACTGGTAGAAAGAGGATTTCCTCCCATCAAAGTAAAAAGTTCCAGAGTTTCCTCAAGATCATGAAAAAAAACAAAAACAAAAAACTGTAACTCAAATAGTGGCTCTCAAAGCATCTAGCAGTCCCTTCGCCTTTAGAGAGGATCTATAAACCAAACAGGATCTGGTGTGTTCAGGGCGATATGGTATAGAAAAGGTCTATAAATTAAGACTCCTGCCATGATTAGATGAGAGGCCCTATATTCATCCTCCCTTGTGATCTGTGATGAGCTCCCAAACAGTCTGTGACCTGAAACACCAGTGTGCTGTCACCCCACAGGCTACGTGTTTGGTGCATTCTTGCATTAAAATATAGATTGATAGATAGATAAATAGATAGATAGATAGATAGATAGATAGATAGATAGATAGATAGAT
>BDUI01010830.1:37024-47769 GCA_002335545.1 Apodemus speciosus
TATTTGACAGTATTTAGGACATGAAATAGTTTTAAAATGTATGTATTCAGGTTATATATTTCAATTATAGCTGTAGCACTGGTAATAAACAATTATGTTTTGCAAACCACAAAAAAAAAAAAAAGAACAAAAACACAAACATGACTTCAGAATTATAATG
This sequence comes from Apodemus speciosus, assembly GCA_002335545.1. Lineage (NCBI taxonomy): Eukaryota > Metazoa > Chordata > Mammalia > Rodentia > Muridae > Apodemus > Apodemus speciosus. Next base: position 37,185 of record BDUI01010830.1, read on the forward strand.
AAGATTAAGCATCCAAAACAAATGTTTATTATCTTTTATCACAAAGCAAAGGTCAAGTTTCTTTCTTTTTCCTTTTTTTTTTGTCTTATTATTGCTGACAATTATATACTCTTTCCCCATTCTTTTATTTATTCTTTTCTTTATTCTCCATTCAGATAAATTTTTAATCCCATGGAGTTAATCAAAGATTAACGTAATGATCCAGCCTTTGTCCCAAACCACTTTCTAAACTCCTACCCACTACAGAAGATACCAGATATCCAGTTGCTGAACAAAAGTCTAAGACCTGTCTAGAGTTGCCCATGGTCCATGCAAGGGCTGCAGATTCTAATCTTGAAGTTTGTTCTTTTCTCCATCCTTGCTATACCAGGGTAACCTACCACCACCAATTTCTTGGGTTACTGAATAGTTTCTTTAGTGCACTCCTGTCACTTGCATAACTGATATTCCAAAAGCACAAATCAGATTCCATCATTCCTCTCTTTTCAATGTCTTTTCATGATCCTGAAAACCAAACTTAAGCCCCTTCTCACTGTATTGTACAATTTGGCTTCAGTCTATTATGTCTGTTCCTTTTCTCATGACTTAGGCAGAGCACATACCAGAAAGGACTTGAGGGGAAGGATGTATTTTGAGTATTGTTCCACTGTGGTATAGAAGTTATGGTGACTTCAACAGCTCAGTTTGTACTCACGAGAGCATGAGACAGCTGGTTTCATGACAGCAATTCACCAGAATGCAGAGTTGGTGACTGGAAGGTAAGATCAGGCTATGAGCCTCATGGCCCACCTCTAACAATCCACTTCCTCCATCTAGATACCACTTCCTGAAGGTTCCACAACCTCCAGACAGCATCTTCATCTTGTGAATAGCATAGGGTCCAATTCACAATCAAACCATATTACTACTTTAAAAAGTCTCACCTGAGAAAACTGTTCCTTATCCCTTGAAGATAAGCTAGTGTCTCCTGCCTACCCTTGAATTAACCAGATTTAAGCCCACTTTTGCCCTTTCTGATTAATTGCCACCCTCTGTGATGGTTCAAATGGGATGCTCCTATATACTCTGGCGTTTGAATACTTGGTCTCCAGGTGGTAGAACTGTTTCAGAAGGATTAGGAGGTGTGGCCTTGATGGCACATGTATGTTACTGGGGGGGGTGTGCTTTTGGGTTTCAAATGCCATGTGTTATTTCTAATTTGCTCTAGTGTTTATGCTTGTAGTGTACAGTGTGAACCCCCTGCTTATAATTCAGCCAAATGCCGCCACCTGCTGCCTTTCCCATCATGGAGTCCAAGTCTCTGGAACCATAAGCCCAAATAAACTCTTCCTTCTCTATATTATTTTGATTATGATGTTTTATCACAGCAACAGAAAAGTAACCAATACCAATATTGGTACTATGAATAAGCTATTTCTGTCACAGGTCTAACTTTTTTTTGGATGAATGTAATAGACTTTGGGACTTTATAAAAGAGGCTGAACTCTGTAAGCAGAGTGTGGTGGTTTGAATAGGTATGGCTCCCATAGACTCATGTGTTTGAATGCTTGGCCATAATGAGTGGCATTATCAGGACGTGCAGCTATGTTGGAGTAGGTGTGGCCTTGTTGGAGGAAATGTGACACTGGGGTGGGCTTTGAAATTTGATATGCTCAACCTATGCTTCCTGTGAGACACAGTCTTTTTCCTGTTGCCTGTAGATAAAGATGTAGAACTCTCAACTCTAGTACCATGTCTGCCTGCATGCTTCCTGCCATGATTATAATGGACTGAACCACTAAACTGTAAGCTTGCACCAATTAAATGTTTTCCTTTATAAGAGTTGCCCTGGTTATGGTGTCTCTTCATATAAATAAAACCCTAAAGCACAGAGCTTAACAGACTCTCCTAGTATGAGCCTTGAAGACATTAGTGATGAAAGCTATGTGGACTGTGACGGTCCAGCTGAAGAAGCTTTAGAAGAGAACAATAGTAACATCTGGGCTACAAGCCATTCTTGTGATATTTTGGCAAAGAGTGTGACTGTTTTCTGCCTGCATCTTAAGAACTTGCCTGGGGCTAAGTTGAAAATTAATGAACTAATTTCTTTGGTAAAGGGGGTTTTAAAACAGCATAATGTCAGATTTGCCACATGGTTATAAGTAATCATTTTATAATAAAAATGAACAAACTCGACAGAAATAAGTATAAAATCTACAGTTTGAAGAGGAAAAGAATACTAGGAAAGTTAATGTTTCAGCCAATGCTTCTGAAGGAGATAGGGGATTAAGTAGAGGTCTGAGCCACATAATAAAGGGAGGGGTATTCTCAGAGCAAGAACCCATTTAGCTAAGATTCCAAGTTAAGAAAGAAAAAGGGCCCAAAAAATCGTCTGCTCCCAGAAAGGAACAGCAAACAAAAGATGCTGCAGATGGGATTCAAGACAGGCAGGCTCCATCTCCAGCTGGCAGCAGAGCCCAGTAGTGTTACCTGTGTGGTGCCTGCTGTAGAGTCCTGAAGGATACAGGAGTAATGCAATAATGCAATCTTCCTCTGGGCTTGCAGAGAGCCACTGAGGCCAGCAATATGGCAGCAGAGTCCTTGTGTGGAGACCCTGAGAGGCCATTACATGAAGCTATGGAAATGAAGCCAAAGCTATGGAAATGAGGAACTTCAGAGCCCTGGGATATCTACCAACGGGATACACACAGGCAGTGCAAAGAGAAGCATATATAGTGCAGGAAGCAAAGCTGGGGGTGGGGGTGGGGTAGACTCATCTTCAGTCCTTGTCATGAGATAGGGATCCACAGGGTTTAGCGTATACCGTGCTGGATCTCAGGTCAGGTCAGGTCAGGTCAGGTTCGTGTTTCTCCACTGTGCTCAGTTCCTCCTTTTTGGAATGGTGATGCCTATTAGGTCCCATCGTGTGTTGAGATTTCTGAATTTGCTCTTTTGATTTATGTGGGGGCTCCAGTAAAGAAATTGCCTCAAGTCCCAAAAGAGACTTGGGACGTCAGACTTTAAAACTATTGTGACCATGAAAGACTATGGGGACTTTTGAAGTTAGACTAAATGTGTTTTGCATTATGATATGGCCATGGGACTGCAGGGACCAGTAAATGCAATGTGGTGGCTTCAATGAGATGCCCCCTATGTTTTGGGGCTTTTGAATACTTGGTGCCTTATCGGTGGTTCTGTTTGGAGAAGCTTAAAAAAATGTGGCCTTGCTGGTGGAAGTATGTCACTGGAGGAAGGGCTTTGAGCTTCCCAGAGCCATGCACTAGTCCCTGTTTACTAACTCGTGTGGTTCAAAGCGTGAACCCTCAGCTTCTAATTGAGTTACATCCCACTCTGCCATTGTGGACTACAATCCACTGGACCCACAAGCTCCGAAATCATCATCTACAAGTTACCTTGTTGTTGATGTTTTGTCACAGCAAAAGGAAAGTAACTCATACACCCTCCTAGCCAGTCTTTATGGACAGAATTTTTCAGGTCAGATCTCTAACCAAATGCTGTCTCCTTAGAGCATCATGCTCTGGCTGATAAAGTTGTACTGTGACCATCCGCTCCATTCACAGACACAGCCTCTTCCTTACTGCTGCCTACAGTAGCATGGCACTTGCTAATGTGAAGTGGTCTGATCCTCTGCCCCAGGACAACAAAGTGGCAGACCTTGTCTGTCATGGACATCTCTATGGCCTCGTAGGACAATGCAACCTCTGTAATAGTCATTCACTTGTTCATTCTGAGCCATTGGCCACGCTGATTCTTCTCTCAAGAGCATATCTTCATCTTCCCTTCATGGTAACAGATTCCTGCCTTCTACCATACATCTAAAACATCAGTCTCTGTACCCCCTTTCCAGAATTCTGACTCATGGGTGAACCTCCAGATCCCTGACTTTAGACCTGTCATTCCATTTCCCCTACCTGTAATTTTCTGTCCCTGTTCATCTGCTGTGAGTTCATCCAGGGTGAGAACCACACCTAACATGTGAATTCCCATCACTTATTTAAAAGCCTGGCATCCTTGGAGGGAGGAAAAGTTACTGTCAGTTAACTCAGATGTAAAGTTCTCTCTCCATTAATGGTTAAGTTTGATGAGAATTCAGAACATTTTTTGATCTTCCACTTCCTTTCCCATTAAATGGAAGGTTTCAGCACGGTTTTCTTTTGAGTCCTTTTTTTTTTTCCTTCTGTATGTGTGATGATTAGTCTTAATTGTCAACATTTAATTATACTGAATTTAGAATCACTACCGAAACACACCTTTGGGTGTGTCTAGGCAGATGTTCCCAGAAAGGCTTACTTGAGTAAAGAAGACCTACCTTAAATGTGAGTGGTACCCTCCCAGGAGTGAGGACCCTTGATAGATAAGACGATGGGAGCTGAGCACAAGTATTTATCTCATGCTGTTTCCTGACTGTGGATGCAACTTGACCAGGCCTGGCATACTCCTGCCTCTGTAGCTGGAGTACTTTGTTGCCATGACTTCTCCACCATCATAGACTGTATCCTCAAACAATGAAGCAAGATGACCCTTTCTTTCCGTATGTGGTGTTAGTCAGGGATTCTGTCATACTGATGAGAACTGGTCTAGTCCAGCATGAATTTATATGTTCTCGTGCTTTTGCTTGAATGAAACCACGAAACCTGTTAGCTTCCGCCAGGCTTCTTTCTCTTGAAAATTACTCATAATTTAACTTAACGATGTTTCCAAAACTGTCATGTGAAGGGCTTTATTATTTATTGCATTTGCATATTAATGATGTTTGGCTGGTGGTTAGTAGTAACTCATTCTCTACTGATGGGCATTTAACTTATTTTTAATCTCTTATAGTTCCAAAATAACAATGCTGCAATTAAGAGCCATGCATGAGACTGTGTTCTGTGGAAATCTCTTAGTAAGATAAAATTCCCTAAGAAAAATGGATATCAAGTTGAAAGATATATCCACTGTTCACTTTGATGTTATGATTTTCCTTTGATTTTGCTTCCACACTCATTAACATGATGTAGTACCCAGTGTTTTGATCTTTGCCATATTTGATCTTAACCTGGACAAGGCCATAGTCTGGTCTTGACTTCTAGCACCATATGAAAATGTTCATTTGTAGTTTTCCTGTCAAGAAAGATATGCATGTTTCTATTTTGAGAGCCATTCATACATATACTTATTCTATAAATCAAGCAATCATTTAAGCATCTCAATAATCTACAGGCTTTGTAACTTTCACCAATGTAGGATTCTTTATAGTAAGGACACCTTGTCTATGATGTCCATGAAAATTGTTTTCATTGGTTTTCCCTTTTATGGAGGAAAGTTAGCGATGTATGTAATCTGTTTACTTGTGAAGCCCTTTCCACTTCAATTTTAGTTTTAATTCTGTTTTTTTGTAGTGTATGCTTTTCTCTTTCTATGTATTATATTAGATCCACCTACAACTTATTTTGTTGTAAGTTGTGAATTATCACTTGTCCCTCCACGATGCAATTCTGGAGGGACAAGTCTGTGCTCACAATTCTCATGGTCACTGCAGATAACTTGGAATTCAATCTTCTATGTCTTTGGTGGCTTTTCTTCCCACTGTTGGCAGAATTGTTTTGAGGGTCGAGGTTAGCTTTACGTGGTGTCTTACCTAGTGTTGCTGTGAAGAGACACTGTGACTATGTTAACTTTTTTTATTGACTATTTTATTTATTTACATTTCAAATGTTGTCCCCCTTCCTGGTTGCTCCTCTGTAAACCCCCTATCCCAACCCTCCCTCTCCTTTACCTCTATGAGGGTGCTCCATCACCCACCCACCCATTCCTGCCTCATTGCTCTAGCAGCCCCTCACACTGGGATATTGAGCATGGCAACTCTAATAAAGGAAAACATTCCATTGAGGCCTGCTTACAGTTTCAGAGGTTTAGTTCATTACCATAATGGAGGGAAGCATGGTGGCACACAAGCCCACATGTGCTGGAGAAGTAGCTGAGAGTTCTCCATGTGGATCAGCAGGCAGCAGGAAGAGACAAAGACATTGGGCTTAGCATGGGCTTTTGAACCTCAAAGCCCACCTCCACTGACATACTTCCGCCAAAGCCGCAACTACTCCAACAAGGCCACATCTCCTAATCTCTCTCAAGTAGTGTCACTCCCTGGTGACCAAACATTCAAATATTTGACCCTACAGTGGCCATTCCTATCCAAACTACCACACACAGGCAAAGTTTTGATTGAATTTTATTTCTATTACCATGGGAATTCTCATTGAATTAGTTATTCCAATGTATACTTACGTTCTTCTGTTTATTTAATAATCAACTATTACAGTATTGGAAGGGAATAATTGCTTTAGCATTTACTGGGCAACTCTTTAATTGAACATGCTTTGGAGGATTTACTTTGGTCATTATCCCTGCTAGGCATGTGGGAGATCTTAAAACAGATAGGGCAGAAACTCATCATTCCAGGCCCTCTCAGTGGCATTCATCCCAGATGGAACTTCTGTGGGCTGAGAATCGAAAGAGATGGAGAAATAGAACACTGTGGGCAGGGGAAGRGGACTTGTTTGCATTGCAYAAGTGGCTTCAGGACCCATGTGGGTGATGATCTGCTCTGTTAGTGTGACCCTTAAGGACAATGAGTGCTGCAGTCTATGGACTGACTCCTAGAGAATGAACATGCTAGAAAGAGCCAGGGACTGAGCTCTCCATAGAGCTGCGAGGAGGCAGAGTAGGAAGGAATGCAGATTCATTCAAATCTTAGGCCTACACACATGTTCTTGCAAGGGATCTGGTGCCAAGGTGACCTCGGCATAGAGTATATGTTCCAGGCAAAGCCAACAGCACCTTTGACCTGATTGCTTGGAATCTGCTGACATAGAATTCAGGGCCCACTGGAATTCTCCAGCTGTGTGAAGTTAAAGGCCTTAGCACCTTTGTCTGCATCCATTTCCCATAGTTGGAACAAAAAAAAAAAAACCCTAAGTAAACACCTTACAAATGGCGAAAGGTTTGTTTTGGCTCCTGGTGTGAGTTTCAGCCATGGTCAGTTGATTTCACTGCTGGAGAACCTGTGGGGAGTCAGCACATGACAGTGGAAGCATGGAGCAGGGGAAGGCCTCAGGCACAGGAGCCAGGAGCAAAAAGGGCACGGGCTGGGCTAGGGCCAGCATCCCCTTCAAGGGCTCGCCTCCAGGTGTCTAACTGCCTTCCAGTGGTCCCCACATTATAAAGGTTCCACCACCTCCCAGCAGTGCCACTGCTGGACAGTTAGCCTTCATTTAACACATGGGCCCTTAGGGAGACAGGTCAAAATAACTGGAGCAACATCTCCAGTCTTCTCATTTGTTTCATGGGTATGATGAGAAAAAATGCAAATAGGCATTATGATGTGGTAAAGATGGAAAATATTTTATAATGCATTATGTTAATGAGCTTGTGAGTAGCATACACTGTTAAAGATTGTCCGTGGCAGTTTAAGCCTATTACTCATTAAGGGAAATTTCAAAAAATCAGATCTCAAAAGAAATGAAAGTCATTATATCAAAGAGAAAAATCAGATATCCCTTTTGATTCAATAATCAGTTTTCCTTGTAAAATTTAACGTTACTGCGAGGTTTCCACTGAGCACAGTTCCACCGCGATGAGGTTCACAAGGGAGAACAGACTCAGAAGGAAGAGAAATTGTCTTAAAAGATCTGGCTATAAATTTAAATGTGATGGAAATGAAAATGGAGGCTGCAGACAGGTGGTCTATTGGGAACTATTCATGGAAAAAGCATCCTGGTCATTATTCTGGTCCAGTTAGTAGAGTTACACATGATGCATTTGGTCCATAACTGTTTTTGAGCAATTGCATACTCTTCATTAAATTCTCTCCATTAAATTCTCTTATGGCTTCTTGTAGCTTGGTCCATTCCTGTTCCTGGATTATTTCCTAAGTAGAGGTTTACCTGCAGTTGAGTGTTCCATCTGCTGCTCATATCTGAATCTTCACAGAGTTTTCCTGTTTATTGAAATAGACGATGTTTACATTTTAAGTGTTTTTAATTAGAGGTATGTGTGAAAGGTAGGGTTTTCATGTAAACACCGTGTTCATGGAAGCAAAAAGAGTGCTTTGGATCCTCTGGACCAGGAGTGGTGGGCAGGCGTGAGCTGCCCCGTGTAGGTGCTAGGAACAGAACTTAGGTTCTAGCCAAGTACCCTAAACCACTGAGTCATTTCTCCAGCCCTTTGAAATCAACCTTGTATTGAGAGAAATGATGTGGAAATATATGGTTGGAATCTGTTCTGAGCTCCATCCCAACTCCAGACCTCACTAGGAAGGCAGATAGATATCTTTGGACTACTCATTTGGAAGTCATGAGTTCAAAAGAATCATCATGTGTAAAATTAGAACAAGAATCAATTTTTATTTTATGGGCTTTTCTAAGATCTAAACAAGCTTGTGAGTTTGAGAAATGAGTTTTTGTGAGCTGTAGCATAGAGTTCCTATGGTTTTGTAACCTCATTGCTCACCCTAGCTGGCAAGGAAAATTTACATTCCATTGTGTTGGTGGGGTTGCTCAAATCAGTTTGAGCTTTACTAACTGAAAATTACTGCGACCAAATTGCTGAATTCCTGGTGGTTCGGAGTCATATCCTGCTCACAACTTTCCTATTTGCAAAGATGTAAATTCTGCTGCTTCTATTTTGGTGTGGAGTTCTTAACCATTAGTTACTTAGGAAAAATATCTAAGATTAGCCCTTCAGTTACAAAGAAGGTCAAACATTCAGACTATATTCCTTTACCAGCATACCAGCTTTCCACTATAAAGATGTCTCTGCTCCATTCTCCCCTCAAAGCAGGGCCCATACAGCACAAACTCTCCTCTTCTTAAATGATCTCCATTGTGAGAGTGGTAGTTAGCACAGAAAACTCCGTCCGAGAGAAAAGCATTTCTTAGGGATGTATTTTTGCATTTGGGGTAGATGCTCAGGTTTGAAACCCCCCTCCATGACTTATTCATCACCTGCTAAACTTTTTTACCTCCTATTTTTACATCAGACTAACAAACCAGACGCCTCAGGCTCATATTCACTCTGCGATTTCATCAGGACCACACAACAAGTAGATGGCTTTGTACGTGGCTATGATTTCCAGTGGCTGCAAGACTAGACTGCCAAAGATCAGCAATGCAGAGAAAAGCCTCTGAACCTTTACAGGTTTCATGTTAAATAGTTACAGAGACAGTTTTTGGAATAAAAGATGTCCTAAAGCACAGTATGCCTCATTGACTGATACTTCGAAGCTAGAAAATTTACTCAGTCACCACAGACCTCCATCCTTTTGCTATGTAAGAATGATATAAGGTCTGCTAGCTTTTTGATCTGAAAGTCTCACAATTCTGTGTCTCTTTGGGCCATGTTGGATTTTCTGCACCAGGAAAAATATCAGTAGCAGATGCAAGCAGTTACTAGAACCCTGAGCATCAGTGTAATTTACTCATATTTAAGGATAAATAATATGCAAAGCAGCTAGGTCATTTCTGGTACAATAAATGACTAGCCCCAGTTTTTTGTTTTCAAGTGTGTCTCAGCCCAATGCACTCATTGCAAGATCTAAAGTCTCAAACAAGCCTTAACAATAGTTGAAATTAGTAAACTAGGAAACTGGTAGCTACTGTAGCAAATCCCACATTTCAGCCACCAACCACAATACTCCTTTATTTTTCTTCCAAATTACAATTCAAAGTGCTAGGGATTTAGCTTAGTGAGGGAGTGCTAACCTAGAATGTTCTAGGCTCCAGTTCCGTTTTCAATATTGGAAAGAGGGCATGGGGGTGAGTGTGAATGAGAATTAGTAAAGTTATAGCTTGAGGCAGAGAAAGGTGACTGGGTGGTTAAGAGCATCTGCTGTTCTCCCAAAGAACCTGTGTTTGGGTCTAGGACCAGATTCTGCTCCCGCCCAACGCCCGTGCAAGTCTCATGTGCTGGGGTGGGGGTGGGAGGACCCAATCCTTGAGAAGTTAAGAATGAAACTCAAGCTGAAGGGGTTGGCAACCCCATAGGAAAAACAACAATATCACCAGTCCACCCAGAGCTCCCAAGGACTAAGCCACCAACCAAGGAGTACACATGGCTCCAGCTGCATATGTAGCAGAAAATAGCCTTGTCAGGCATCAGTGGGAGGAGAGGTCCTTGGTCCTATGAAGAAGGTCTGATAGATACCCCAGTGTAGGGGAATCGAGGGTGGGGAGGTGGGAGTGGGTGGGTGGGTGGTTGGAGGAACAACCTCATTGAAGCAGGGGGAGGAGGGATGGGAGAGGAGGTTTTTGAGAGAGGGGTAAACTGGGTAAGGGGATAATGCTTGAAATGTAAATAAATTAAAATTATAAAAAAGAATGAAACTAGAGACAGTACATCTTTTTTGCATTTTTTATTCCATATATTATTTATTTACATTTCAAGTGTTTTTCCCTTTCCTGGATCCCCCCTCCCCAAAAGTCCCATAAGCCCTCTTCCCTACCCCTGTTCCCCAATCCACCCCTTCCCACTTCCCTGTTCTGGTATTCCCCTACACTGCTGCACTGAGCCTTTCCAGAACCAGGGGCCACTCCTTCCTTCTTCTTGG
>BDUI01010832.1:42040-58218 GCA_002335545.1 Apodemus speciosus
TCCTCACATTGCGGAGGCCCCTAACCACAAATTATTTTTGTTCTTACATCATAACTGTAATTTTGCTACTGTTGTGAATCATAATATAAATATCTGGTATGCAAGATATCGGATACACAATCCCCATGTAGGGGTCATCGACTCCCAAACCACTATACTAGAAGCAGACTGGCAAAAACCAGTTGAAATCAAATATTGAACTTTTATTTTAGGTAAGCATTTACTAATACTTTGTTTATTATTCCTCTCCCAATAGGTTTTTTGAGATGCCTTATTGCCTCAACTACCCCCAACTGGTTTAGATGTAATAATAATAATAATAATAATAATAATAATAATAATAATAATAATGATAATAATAATGTATTTTTAAAAATCACTCTCACCCCAGAACCAATGTGTGCTCCCTTGAGGAACAGGCGGTTTCTGAGGACAATCAGTGAGTACCTACTGTGCTATGGTCTAGAAGGTCCACTCARTGCTAGCACTCTATGTAGCACTCACTCCCAGGCTAGTCTTGAGTGTCTGCTGATCTGGGCTTCCGTCTGGAGGTGCCGAGGAAAAAAAAACCCTTCTGTGTTCATTGGTATCAGAATTAGGTTCTTTAGAGCTRTAGCGCTGGGTCTGGCAGCTCACCTTGCTGGCTGTGAGCCGAGGCCAGGAGCACACGGGCTGCCCATACATCTGAACATGCAGGTTCTTCAACCTTCAGCTAACCGGGTACGCCAACTAGTTCTCACTTGCTACTAACCCGGGAGAAAGCTCTGCTTTTAAGGCCATACCCATCCAAATAACATTCCTGGCAGGAAGTCCATGTCATGCAACATACCTAATCACAGAAGCAAGATTAATTACATCTGTGGAACCAGAGATCATGCATTGCATATGTGTCCTTGTAGACCCCATCCCAGAGCCCCTGAAAAAACGCCAAGTAATTGATTTCACTTAGAGGGATAGCTTTTCTTTTCTTTTTCCATCTTCTTTTTGGGCAAACATATTTACATTCTCATTTACTACTAGGTCACCTGGTGTGGCATTGTCACAATGCTAAATTTCTTCATTCTTTAAATTTTCAATTGCTGTGTCATTTAGTTTCAAGCTTTGTGATGTTTCCCTGAAATGGATTCCAAAAAAACCACAGAACATTAAAATTGCAAGCTTCCCTCCCAAAGATAACCATCATACAGGACAAGTGCATATTTTTGTTAGTATACGAAAGTAAATTCCATGTTTGATGAAGTAAGTTGCTGGAGTTGATAGCGTCGTGTGGCATTTGTTGGAGCCAGGGYGGTGGAACTGATGGATTRGGATAAGTTTTCTGTATTTGGCTAACTTGTAATGTGGCTTAATCCCAAGGAAGAAAGCAGGGTGGGCTGCCTCTGTTAGCTTCCTGCTGCCGCCTGAACACATGATCAGGAACTTAGTAAAAAGCAGAACTGTTTACTGTTTTGCCAGAGCTGACAAGCATGGCGTGGCGGTAGAAGTGGAGTCCTCTCGTGTTCCTAGGAGAGACTCCATGGCTTTGTTTTTTTGTAGCTCCAGGCTGCATGTGATCTTTAGCTTCTAGGCCCTACCTTACTCCAACTGCATCTTCTGCCACACAGCTCCTTCACTGGCTCTGAGCTCCACCCTCTCCACTGCTTATGGTTGACCTTTGAGTCAATTCATAGCATAGTTCAGGATAACGTGCCATCTCTTTTGATACATAAAGCAACATAAGCTCTAGATATTCTAATGGTCATGGACATGTTGGGGGCTTTATGCCAGCTACTGCATAAGCCTTGGGAGGTCTGAAGGAAATGATGTGTTTTTGATTGTCATGTGGCCTGTAAGTTCACTCTCAAAGTRACTGGAGTGGTGCCCTAGGAGATAGCTATTACTTACCCACCAAGGGCAGATRCTGGACTTTCTCCTAATGCATCGTCCTATGTTGGGTTACATAGGGAATACACAAGACCTGTACAGCCATATCTAAGGGAGGTATGACACAGGAAGAAAGGAGTCTTTGCTCTGGTCTCCAGGGATGATCTAGGCAGAGCCAATAGTATAGCTTTTACTAGCAGTTATTAGCACTGCATTGTTGTCGCAAGCCTGACTGTTGAATGCATTTCTCACTCTACACAGTAGAGAAGGAAATGGCTGTCCTCTTGCAGYCRACACAGGTCTGTGTGCCTTTGCTTCAACTCCTATGAGTGCATGGCAGGGTCAAGGACATCCTTCTACCCCCACCTTCAATGACAGCCTTTGGAAATGGAGCCAACCCCATGCAACTGCCAGAAATGGTTTCAGATCAGCTCACAGGCATATGCTCAAAGCTATGACATTTCCTACAAGTCCTGTAGGCCCACTATTGGTGACAAAGGTTACCTTGGGGGATTACATGAAAGGCATTAGAAGCCATTGCATGAAACTAATGCTTTCTTAAGGCGGGAATGTTTATTGGCTGCTGGTGCCCATATTTCCTCTTGTCTTTTATTACTTTCCATCTTAATAGGGCCTTTGCACTACTCCACAGTGCAWGGATACAGGCAGCGCAGTGGCTTTCATTTCCTGTGTACACACACCACTTGCTAGCCCCGCTGTCTACACTCACGCTGGGTTAGCTGTTGACCCAATTTAATGCCTGGCTGGAAATTTTCCTCTCCGTTGTGATTAAAGAGGAAAGAAGAAGGAAGAGAAAGGTGATGCAGTGACATGTATATTATWACTCTTTGATGGAAGGGAGAAAGGGAGTAGCGATGGAGGCTGTTTAATGACCCATAGACTTAGGACTCCACTGTAGGCTTGAGCTTCTGACCCACAATGCAGTTGTAGTTGTTGGAAACCTGGAAGGCTCATGCTCAATTATATGTGACCTCATATATCTCTTGAGTCGATTTTTCTTAAAGCTATATTTTACCTCCCAAACCACAATTAGATTTCTKATTCCACCAAATTGCCTGGAATCATTTTTTGGAACAGTTACTAATTTGTGGGGGAGGAGCAGGCAGACTAAGGTATACAGCGTGTTTGCTGTCACTGGGGAAGGCTAGGTGGGCTGGACCCAGGAGTGAACTAAAGGGAAAAGGATGCAGACAGAATTGTGTGTCACATAGCAGCATGCTGCACATCGTTCCRGCACTYGGATGCAGGATGCAACAGCWGAACACGTTCATAGGGCAGCCTCCCTRGTGTTCTGTATGTTTCCTATAGGACGTAACTGCAAGAGGTGTTAAGAATGGCTTGTCTACTACTGTCATTTTAYGCCCTGAGCTATTCAATAAYAGCCAATCMATTCAGCAGTTTCTTCACAGAAAGAGGAATGAAAGTCAGTGCATCTAGAATACCAGGCAAGTGGTCCTTCTGCATGGTACACTGTCCTGCTGGGCGGAATAATGGCAACTRCACATGGAATGAAGATCTCAGGTCATTCTTGTCTGAAGCCAGGTAACCTAGGTCTCCTCTGCGCCTTGAGGTGCTTCTCTCCAGCACCATTCTCTCTGATCATATTTATCTCTAATCATAGGTGGTTTTAGAGACTGTGTCTCAGAGTATATGGTAGGGAGAATGATGTCTTTCTGTTCCCACCTCTGAGCCAGCCAGCCAGCCTGATACAGGAATTTACTCAGACAGGTCACACGGCAAGAGGAAATTAGGGTGGCTAATGGCTTTAGGGTGGCTAATGGCTTATATGATGGAGACTATCCTGGAGAATTCCTAATTTAGCCCAATGATGTTATAGGAGTCCAAAACTGGGTGAAGAAGATGGGGGGGGGCAGGAAGAGGGCAAAGGTCATTGTGATGTCATGTAAGAAGGACTCCACTTCCTGGGGTTGGCTTTGAGGAGGGAAGGGACTAAGAACCAATGAAGGCGCCAACTTCAAGCCACTTGAAGAAGCAGGAGACAGATTCTCCCTGGAGCCTTCAGAAGAGAGCACAGCCTATCAGCATCTTGATTTTAGCCATGTGATGCCTGTGCCAGATGCTCTAATCTCTAGAACATAAAAGAGAACAGAGTTGTATTGTTATAAACCAGGACGATGTCTCTCAGTGCTGATGGAACCCTCATGTATGCTACGCCTCTGCTCTGTCACTGAGCTCTGTCCCCAACCCAAAAGCCACAGAAACCAGAGAAGACTGGTGTGGGCTGTGATGACCATATCAGGTTGACTGCTGCAGTTGAAAACTCTGTCTCTTATCTAGAAGCCGTGGCTTCATTCTTGCATTGGCTTATGTTCCTATTGACTAGGTTTGAACTTGGCAATATCTAAAGTCTCTGGGACATCAGTATAGCAGCGTCTCACTGTCCCCTGCTCCCTCATTTCACCATACCATCATACCCTGTTGATGTGCCTCTAACACCTCAAAACCTAGATAAAAAACACAGGCTTCCCAACCTCAAGCCACCAACCAGTATAGTACCCACTGCTCAGTAGGCGACACATAGCTCTTCAGAGACCCCAAATGCATGGCTGAAAGGAAGGAAGGAAGGAAGGAAGGAAGGGAGGGGGAAAGAAGGAGAAAGAAATCAATCCTTTCTAATCAGTTAATGTTTGTGTGTGTGTGTGTGTGTGTGTGTGTGTGTGTGTGTGCACGCGTGCGCGCGCACTAATGCAAAATAAGGTGGCACCTGCCTGCAATCTTGGTACTTAAGTATATAGCTTAATGAAAAAGCATTTGCCAGTATGTAAGGCTCTGGGTCTGGTCCTTAGCTACACACCAAATAAACACATGGATGACCAAACAATGTGGGGTTTTGTTTGTTTGTTTGTTTGCTTGTTTTGTAGCAGGGCGGCTTGGGGTTAGGGTTAGCTGCACGGAAGGCAGAGAATCAGCTGCTATGATGTTGTACCCTAACGTCTCTAATGACTTTTTCCCAGCTGCCCAACGACAAATGAAGATGCATTTTAAGGCCTCTTTGACAGACAGGGTTGGAAATGCTGCCACTCTATTGGTGCCGCAGTAGAATAGCTTGTCACAGTGCATAATTTCTTCTTCTCTGAAAGCCTGGCCCAAGATCTGCCCCCAAAATTGCTTTTGTTTAAGACTCAACCACGGCCACCAAGCAAGCCAAAATGTATAGTCATTGTGAGTGTCTGCCCGCATGTTAATTGTTGCAGTGTCCTCAGGTGACATCTGAAGTGCTGGACAGTTGACAACAGACAGCGCAGTCGAGTCTCTGCCAGTTGTCCCGTCTCCCAGACTCTCATGTCGCTTCCTGGGACAATGCCATTTCTCTCCTCTCTTTCTGCCCTGGAGGACTCCATTTGTCTTGGCTGTCACCCAGTTTCACTCCTTTCTGTGGACCAACACCATGTGTGGATGCCTCATTTTAGGTGATGGCCGAATACCAGAAATTTTGCACACATGCTGAAAGCTAGCGGACAGGGGCATTTGGAATGCAAGGGTGAGCCACTGGCAGGAGAGACTCTGATCTAAGCTGTCCCCATCTGTCAAGGTCTCCTCTCTGAGTCCCTCCCTGAGGAACCCCCTCTGGATTTCAGCCAGTGAGCTCCTTGCATGGCACCTAACTTGAAGCCTGCATGGAATATGGCACATGCTATGTGCTGTGTGGAGTTCAAGCTTTTTGCTTTCTACACTATTTTAAGCTTTCAGATGTCAGGGGACACACACTCTCTTATGGTCTTGTCATCCGCCAACATCCTACAGAATGGTTTAAGGGGCCAGGCCTGTATTTGAGATATTAAATTAAAGCTATATTGTACTTCACCAAGGTGACGTATGTGTGTGCTCATGTGTGTAWGCATGTGTGTCTCCGTGTGCACATGCCTCTGTGTCAGTATATGTATATCTTTCTCTCTCTGTGTATATACTTCTCTCATGTGTATACTGCATATGTATGTATGTGTGTCTGTGTCTCCCCTACCATCTCTGTGTACATACATGTGTGCCYGTGTGCCTGTTTGTATGCGTATGTATACATGTATGCCTTTCTATGTATATGTATGTGTGTATGTATCTGTGTGTATGTGTCTCCCCATCCTCTGTGAATACATGTTTGTATATGAGTATATGTCTCTTTTTCTCTGTATGTATATATCTGTGTGTGTGCATGTGTGTATGTGACTGTACGTATGCCCGTGTATCTGGGTCTCCCCTGACCCTTTCTCTATGAGCATGTMTGTATGTGTGCATGTGTCTGTATATGTTTGACTGTATGCATCTCCCTCCATCCTGTGTGTATGCATGTGTGTCTGTGTGTATGCATCTACCTCTACTCTTATATGAATGTAGACAGCTCTTATTTTTCTCTATCAAATTAAGAATGTGCTCTAGGAAGAAAATATTCTATCCTGTTGTGTAATATTGTCTATAAAATCATACTAAAATAATGAACATTTTTCAAAGCTCTCATATTTAAAGGTAAACCAATCGACTATTACTTAACTGTCTATCTACTTTTTGAAAGAAGGCCCCATATAGTCGGATCTAAGTTTCCTTCCATTGAAAATGTAAGGAGTGAGAAGAATGCTGTTGTTAATGGTCCCTCAGGAGACAAAGCATTTTAAAGACAAATAATTAAACATGTTCCCCACTTTTCTAATGCCTTATGTTCTATGAGGCTATGGTCTTAGGACATGGAACAGCATTTCCTTTTCCAGTATATTTCATTTCATGTATTCAACCATCGTCCTCTTGGCATTAATTAATTAAGCCAAGTTTKTCTAGCCTTAGGTATAAATCTTAATGTTGATCCCTTYACTCAAGATGCCCTTTGAGCTTGGAACGTCACAYCAATCCACAGCATCCTAAGACTTCCCACAYAACTCCATTATTTCTTGGTAGCCTTTAACACTGCCCTGTGTTTTAAACTTAGACAGTAGAAGCATCTATTGATCAGAGCCAGGAGTGTAGTGGCCTCTGACGTAGACAATACAGTATTCTCCAACTACTTTACMACACAATGGACTTCAAACTATGGGAAAACTCTGACTTCAATGCAATTTATGTCTAGCTGGCCCGACAAAGCATATTAGCAACCAGCTGAGTTCAGCACACTGCACTCAGGACATYGGAGAAGAGATCAAGGGGCTGGAAACTTCGTTCTGGTCTGCAGAGAGCTTAAGTCCTTGATGCACATTTAGAAGGAGGCAACACAAGCTAAACAGCAGGTTGTTTTATTTAACTCAATGGACCAAATGATAGAATTTCTCTCATGTGGAGAGAGAGCAATATTGTCCTTGAACATCCATATTTCAGAGTAGAAACACTAAGGTTCTGAGGGATGGTGTCAACAGCCCAGAGACACAGATCTGGGAAACCTGCCCTCTAGATTTTACATCATGAAATCACTCTTGACCATCATGAAATATCAATGTCCTGACATATTTCAGAAACCAGAAACCAGATCCTTCTATCCATGCATTTATTGGCCATTTCTTTCAATGTGCTAAACTAGCTATTTGTATAATCATGAGAAAACTAACCAGCGGATTCAAGAAGCAAAGAGGGGCTTGGGTGTGCAGCCCTAAGATTGACTTCATGCACTCACCCATTCAAGTTCCCTGGGCATTTACTATGTGCTGGGCTCTGTGAGAGGCACTAGGGCACCTGATGACACAGATGGCAGTCACACCCTCAGGGAGCTGACATTCTAAGAGAGGAAGCAGACAGTGAGAAACACGTAAGATGATGAGTAATCATGTGGAGAAAAAGAAAGCAGGGACAGAGAGCAAGGAATATCAGGTGGCCAGCACACCGGAAACAATAGAATGGTAAGGTCAGTTTCACTGGGAAGACGTGCATGAGATAAGAGAGCCAARCATGCAGTTTCCTGGAGCAAGAGGGTTTCCGTAGGGAGAGGACCTAGCAAGCACAGGGGCTCCGGCTATAAAGAGACATCGATAAAACAGACGAGGCTAAGGCAGAATGAGTGGATGGCGGGGTAAGGCTAGGGAGGCGCTGCAGGTTAGATGGCAGACTGAAGCCCCTTGAGAACTCCCACTAGTATTTGGAGTGAGATGAGATTGTCCAGTGAACAGGAAGCTGGTCACAACTATGATCTGGCCTATCTTCTGGATCAGAATTCAACTTAAGGAATGAAAGGACACAAGAGAGTCRGGGGAGAGATGTCATCAACAATCCAGGAGAGTGGTGATGGTGATTTGGGACAGGGTGGGAATGGCAGAGGTGATAAGTTCAGAGGATGAAAGAGGCCGGCAGGTTACTGACTGACTGCAGGATTAAAAGCAGGACTCAAGGGAAACCTAAATGGAACAGAGTCATGCCAACATGGGAGTCATAAGAATGAGGGACATGGCGTTGCCATTGGCTGAAATGGAGAGGGATGAATCAGGGAATGGGATCAGGTCTACAGACCAGATGTGCATCCACTGGCTGCTCTACTTAGTAATGTCTGGCTCTATAGGATTGTGGGATTCTTGTTAGACAGGCCCCCAAGGGTGTATCAGGTGATTTGTTTTCTGGTGCCAACACCAGAAAAACACACACACACACACACACACACACACACACACATTAGAATAGGCTAGCACAGATTGATAATATACACAAAAGAAAGAACATTTCTCCTCTTTCTGGCTGGTGAACAGTCCAATAACAAGGTGCTGGCATCTGGTGATAATTGTCTGAGTGTGACTTTCCAAGGCAGAAGACAAGAGTGTCTGTACCAGAGGGAGAGCCCTGACTATTCCTTTAAGCAACACATCTTTGCAAGTCCAGCAATTACCTGCTCACTCCAACTGCAGCCTTGACCCTTCTCACTCAGCCTTGCTGTCCAGTACTGTTGCATTGGTGGTTATGTCTCTCAGTCCCCTTCTCCTCACCATAGARTATATCTAAGGTGGGCTGATGAACTTCTGCAAAGCCTGTTACCAGTGACTGGTGAATGAGATCCTATTTCAGGGGAGAGTGACTGAGCAGCACCCTAGCAGACAGTTCATCCCGCAGCTTCCTTCTGGTGCTTTGCAATGGAGGGTAGGTAGGTGTTAAGACTCTGTGGATATAGGGTGTGATTTATTCTCCTCAGGTGGAGACATCCGGCAGGAGAGAAAGCTCATTGCTTCTCAGACTGAGTMCTGAGGTTTTAAAAGAAACTTGCTATGGAATTTAAAAGAAGAAAATGAAGAACAATACAGAAAAAAAATCCAGAAAAACAGAAACTGCTATATACCACATCTTGGGGAAAAGCTTACATCTAGGGATCAAATTACCATATTTAAGACAAAAGAGTGTTTCCTGGGTTGGAAAAATGACTCGGTAGGTAAAGATATCTGCCACCAAGCCTGGCTACTTGAGTTTGATCACCAGGACCCACAAGGTAGAAGGAGACAACTGACCTTTACAAGTTGTACTTGAGTGGGCCATGGCAAACCCCACACTCACCCCAAAATGGGATTAAATCAATCAGTTACTGAGGGCTTCAAGGATGCTCCAGAAAGATGAACTTGCCTAGGACCAGAACTGGATCTCGGATGGCAGAGAGGACTGTAAGACAAAGCTGCCAATGAGCAGAAGACTTGGGAACCATCTGCAGGATGACTGGAGGGGTGCAGGAGAGAGAGGACATGGAAAGATAAATCTCCTTCCCAAGAGACTTCTAAGGAGGCGCATGTGTGTGGGCACGAGAGAGTATAGGATCTCATAATTCCCTTTTAGAGCACACACCCAATGACTTAAAGTCCTCCCATCAGAGTTCACTTCTTAAGGTTTCCACTTCCTCCCAACAGTGCCAGTCTGGGATCAAGCTCTCTACACATGGCCCTTGGGGAGGGGGGGACACTCTACACCCAAGCTCTATCAGCATCCAACCATGGGCATTCTACACACAAGGTCTATCAGCATCCAACCATGGGCATTCTACACACAACCTATGGCAGCATCCAACCAGAAGTTCTGCCTTATCTCTTCCTCACTAGAACCTTGAACCTCAGATCCAGCTTTGAAAAATGCAATTGACCATAGAGAAGCCCTGTTAAAATTAACATTACTGTTGTGTCAAGAGTGAGATAGCAAATATTTTTGACTTTGCAGGTCAGATAGTCTCTGTTGTAGCCTCTTGCCCTTGCCTTTGTAGTGTGGAAATGGCCAAAATACCATGTAAGTAAATGAACCAGGCTATGTTCCAGTCAGACTTCATCTGCAAGCAAGGAAATTTGAATTTCATATATTTTTGTACTCTAGGAGATGCTCTTCTTTTGATATTCCTTCACTTATTTTAAAATGTAGAAATCACACTCGGCTCAGGGCATAAACATGGGAGGCACTAAAATTTTCAGGTTGAGGTGTGCTGGCCCTAAGGTAAATAAGCTTGTTTCTGCTTGATCGGACTTGTTCCTGTCATAGCCTTGGCTCAGTTGATCCCTGGGCAAAACAAGTACCAGCTCATGATCCCTGACTCCTTGGAAGGAACCCACACGTGGTTATCAGCTTAATTCTGAGTCCTAGGCTGTGACCATCAAGGCCACCTTAAATTGCTCTCTCTATAACTCTTCAAGAATTGAGCACAAAGGGAAACTTTTTCCACTAGCTATTTTCATTTTGATTTATGTCTCTTGATACCTTCCCCAAAGACCAAAAAATATTTAAGGCATNGAGCCCTGACTATTCCTTTAAGCAACACATCTTTGCAAGTCCAGCAATTACCTGCTCACTCCAACTGCAGCCTTGACCCTTCTCACTCAGCCTTGCTGTCCAGTACTGTTGCATTGGTGGTTATGTCTCTCAGTCCCCTTCTCCTCACCATAGARTATATCTAAGGTGGGCTGATGAACTTCTGCAAAGCCTGTTACCAGTGACTGGTGAATGAGATCCTATTTCAGGGGAGAGTGACTGAGCAGCACCCTAGCAGACAGTTCATCCCGCAGCTTCCTTCTGGTGCTTTGCAATGGAGGGTAGGTAGGTGTTAAGACTCTGTGGATATAGGGTGTGATTTATTCTCCTCAGGTGGAGACATCCGGCAGGAGAGAAAGCTCATTGCTTCTCAGACTGAGTMCTGAGGTTTTAAAAGAAACTTGCTATGGAATTTAAAAGAAGAAAATGAAGAACAATACAGAAAAAAAATCCAGAAAAACAGAAACTGCTATATACCACATCTTGGGGAAAAGCTTACATCTAGGGATCAAATTACCATATTTAAGACAAAAGAGTGTTTCCTGGGTTGGAAAAATGACTCGGTAGGTAAAGATATCTGCCACCAAGCCTGGCTACTTGAGTTTGATCACCAGGACCCACAAGGTAGAAGGAGACAACTGACCTTTACAAGTTGTACTTGAGTGGGCCATGGCAAACCCCACACTCACCCCAAAATGGGATTAAATCAATCAGTTACTGAGGGCTTCAAGGATGCTCCAGAAAGATGAACTTGCCTAGGACCAGAACTGGATCTCGGATGGCAGAGAGGACTGTAAGACAAAGCTGCCAATGAGCAGAAGACTTGGGAACCATCTGCAGGATGACTGGAGGGGTGCAGGAGAGAGAGGACATGGAAAGATAAATCTCCTTCCCAAGAGACTTCTAAGGAGGCGCATGTGTGTGGGCACGAGAGAGTATAGGATCTCATAATTCCCTTTTAGAGCACACACCCAATGACTTAAAGTCCTCCCATCAGAGTTCACTTCTTAAGGTTTCCACTTCCTCCCAACAGTGCCAGTCTGGGATCAAGCTCTCTACACATGGCCCTTGGGGAGGGGGGGACACTCTACACCCAAGCTCTATCAGCATCCAACCATGGGCATTCTACACACAAGGTCTATCAGCATCCAACCATGGGCATTCTACACACAACCTATGGCAGCATCCAACCAGAAGTTCTGCCTTATCTCTTCCTCACTAGAACCTTGAACCTCAGATCCAGCTTTGAAAAATGCAATTGACCATAGAGAAGCCCTGTTAAAATTAACATTACTGTTGTGTCAAGAGTGAGATAGCAAATATTTTTGACTTTGCAGGTCAGATAGTCTCTGTTGTAGCCTCTTGCCCTTGCCTTTGTAGTGTGGAAATGGCCAAAATACCATGTAAGTAAATGAACCAGGCTATGTTCCAGTCAGACTTCATCTGCAAGCAAGGAAATTTGAATTTCATATATTTTTGTACTCTAGGAGATGCTCTTCTTTTGATATTCCTTCACTTATTTTAAAATGTAGAAATCACACTCGGCTCAGGGCATAAACATGGGAGGCACTAAAATTTTCAGGTTGAGGTGTGCTGGCCCTAAGGTAAATAAGCTTGTTTCTGCTTGATCGGACTTGTTCCTGTCATAGCCTTGGCTCAGTTGATCCCTGGGCAAAACAAGTACCAGCTCATGATCCCTGACTCCTTGGAAGGAACCCACACGTGGTTATCAGCTTAATTCTGAGTCCTAGGCTGTGACCATCAAGGCCACCTTAAATTGCTCTCTCTATAACTCTTCAAGAATTGAGCACAAAGGGAAACTTTTTCCACTAGCTATTTTCATTTTGATTTATGTCTCTTGATACCTTCCCCAAAGACCAAAAAATATTTAAGGCATTTGAGCTTTGGAGAATTGGAACAGAAACCTAAGAATGCTATATCATGTTTTCTGATGCTACTACAGAGTGTCTGAGACTGGGAAATGTATAAAAGAAAAGAAGATGATTCTTCAGTTCTGGAGTCTGACACATCTTTCTGGTTATATCATTACATGGTAGGAAGCATTAAGTGGAAAGGAAATGTCTACCCAAGGTTGCTCCCACGACACCCCGTCTTGCAATAATGGCTTTTATAAACTCACAAGGGCAGAGTCCTCAAGGCTCAACCCATTCTAAAAGGTCACATTTCTTAATGTTGGCACAATGACAACCAAGTTTCAGTTGGAGTTTCTGAGGGGACACTCAAACCTTAGCAGGGCACAAGTGAGGTAAGTGCTGGGCCCACCGTGGTGGCACACCCTGCTGTGTTACCCACCTTGGTGGTGGCACACCCTGTTGTGTTACCCACCTTGGTGGTGGCACACCCTGCTGTGTTACCCTGAGGAACAAAGTCAAGTCTCTCCTCTCTTAAAACTGGACTTTGTGGCAGATGTGACAGTGGACTCATGTCTGAGACCAGCACCTTCTGCTTTCCTTTTTTTGAATGTTCAGTCTAAGGGAAGCCAGTGGCACAGAGAAGCCTGACTGTTCTGAGACCACCATGTGTGGATGCATCAGGGGATAGTCCCAACTGAGTATGTCTTCCAAYGTCCCCACCAAAGTGCCAGGCACATATAATCCAGGCAATCCTAAAGCCTGCAGCACACCCAGCTGCCAACTGAAACCACAGAGTCGTCTCAACCGATGCCACAAGAAGATAAGAATGGCTCAGCCGGATCTCATAGGAATTCCGGTCACAAAGCTGTAAGATATGATAAGCTAAAGCATTTATTTTAAGTTACTAAGTTTCAGAGGGGGGTTGGATGTGCCACGTATACAGCACAGATAAATAGAACAGGAAATGGAAAAGGGTCAGTCAGCTAAGCAAAGAAAGAGTCTGAGGCTGGGCAGAACCAAGAACCTGAGGATGGATGGAACTCCAAAGGCAGGCCTTATCTAGGCCAGCTAGAAGGGCATGGAAGCAGCTAGGGATGGAGCAGGTTAGTAAGGTAGAAGTGTGTAAGAGAGGCTAGTGTGGGCAAGGAGAAGCGGGGAAGTGACTCCTAACAAGGAGAGCTACCGGAGTGATGCAGAAAAGACCAGTGTGGCTCTTAGTGAAGGACTGGGTGACTTTCGGTGGTGACAGCAGGCTGTGCTGGGAATGTGAGGGAGGTAAGCAGTCACGAGCCCTATATTGGAAACTTCTCTCCTAGTGGGTTGAGATCAAATGGCCTAGTGTGGCAACATGTGCAGGGAGACCAAAACCCTGGCCATCTTCCCAAGAAATGCTGCCCTGAAGCACACTTAACATCCGCTGGCTGAAGAGTTCCCAGGCCTGAGGCTGACCCAGGCAGGACTCTCCATGGAGTGGAAAGAGAGACAGACAGGTCAACAGGCTTGGATAGGAAATGCCACTTTGCTGATGGTGTCTGGCTTGCAGGTTTCCACACCTTATTCACGCAAGGACAGTGAGTTCTACACCAATATTCCTAACTAACCACGTGCACTAAACATTACTGATTCAATCTGCAAGTGTCTTCCAATGAGGACTCTTCATATGCATTTAGCTGACCCGAAGTCTTCATATTGAGCATCTACAAAGTAAATTTTCATAACTCTAATAACACAGCTCCCTTCTTCCATACCCACAGAAGCCTACATGTGATCCTCTGGATAAATCAGATGATCTTTTAAGCCCCTCCTCCAATATCTTCTGGCAGGCAGCAGGCAGAGGTAACTGTCATTCATCCAGGACAGTTAGCAAGCACCAGCATGTAGCTTTAAGAAATTATTGAAAGCCTGATTTGTTGAAATACATCAAAGACTCCGAGACTGACACATGGGATAACTGATGTGGTTGTCATGGTAGTAGCTGGTTGACACAGGCTGGCAGGGCCATTAGCAAAACAAGAATTGATTCTGCCCTTTGACTCTCCCTGGGAGAGACCAAGCATGACAAACTTGAAACAAACCTTCAACCTGAGGATTCCAAGTGGGAAACTAAGTTACTTTCGGATGTTAAAGTTGTTTTCATGTCTGCAAGTGTATCCTCATTTTTGTGTAGAGAGAATGCTCAGAGAGTCCTTTTGTGGAAACCCCAGGAGAACTGTAAAGACAGATTTCAGCATGAGTGACAGACTGAGCTGATTTTAAAGATTTACTTATTTATTTTATGTATATGAGTACCCCATTGCTCTCTTCAGGCACACCAGAAAGGGTACCAGATTCCATTACAGCTGGTTGTGATCCACCATGTGGTTGAACTCAGGACCTCTGGAAGAGCAGTCAGTGCTCTTAACCACTGAGTCATCTCTCCAACCCCTGAGCCAGTTTAAACAAACACTTTCTCTCCCTGTGTGAGTACATGTATGGAGTATATATAGTATATATCTGTGTGTGTATTATATGTATACAGTATATATGTATAGTGTGTGCAAAGTCTGCTTTTCATAGGTATCTACTTTTACAGACCTGTTAATGTTCCTAACACTAGAAAGTGGTGCTGAGCTATTTGAGTTCAAATGTTTCCCAGGTTTCACATGTTGTGGCGAGCTGTTAGAGGCACTGAGAGTCCAACAGACATACTCTGGAGCACCAGCAAATGCACACTCAGCCCCCCCCCCATAATTCTGAAATGCAGAGTCCTGGAAGAAAGGCTTTCTCACAACTCACTTGGTGGAAAGCAAGAGCTGAAGGAACGTGAGGCTCCCATGRCTCCTCTCTATCTCACACAGTGGTAGTGCTCAGATGCTTTCTGCAGGACTGAGGCAGCATGAGGCAGAGTCCTGGCTGTCACCCTAGACTCCTCAGGGGAGTCGCTATAAAACACATGCTCAGTRCACTACGCTTCTCCGCAATGGAAACTGAGTTCTAGGATACCACASTTGACTGGGACTTTCAGACAGGATCAGSTACTCATGCCAACATGAGATAGCTGTAACTGGTGCTCTGGTCCATTTGGGTTTGCTATAGTAAGATGCTGGGGACTGGGCAGCTGAGAAACAATAGACYGTACTTTTGACAGTTCTGGTCAAGTTCAAGTGTAAGGTAAAGGTGGCCACCGACTGGAATCTGGCCTCCTCTAGTCTGCAGAGGGTCATTGTCTCTGTGATTTCCCATGGTGGAAGGGCTCCAAAGGCCTGTCTAATGGTCTAGATCATTCTGCTAACCAACCTTAATGRCTCATCCAAAGGCCCCAAATAGCACTATCTTGAAAGTTGGGATTTTGAGATCCCAGCAGAAGATCCAAAGCTCAAAGATGAGTCTGAGGCCAGGGGTGTTAACCTCCATCCGGCTGTTGGGTTGCTTATCTAGAGTCCACAGAGCAACCCTTACAGAAGCCAGTGTGACACCATTTGATTTTTACAAGTTCTAGTGACATTAACTAGGGCATCCTAACCTATGACAAAAAAACCTAAACATCTTCTGCACAATTAAACAAATAACTAAGAACCAAACAAGTAAGGATAGGTTACAGACAGGTTACACTGTTGGCTCTGCTTGGAAAGCCGGTCTCCCAGGGCCTGGGTCCAGGTGACCATGTATCCCCTATGCCAGTCAGGACAATCGGAGCTGCCTCAGGAGAGAGTCTGTGAAAGCTGTGAATGCTGGCACCATACCAGACCACCA
>BDUI01010833.1:43309-63503 GCA_002335545.1 Apodemus speciosus
CCCCCCCCACCCTGCTCCAAATGAGAACCTGGGGCACTCATCGGCATTCCAGGCTGGATAGCACACCCCAAAGCAGAGGAAACTAGCCCAGAGAAGCGAAGAGTCTGCCCAATTGAACGACGGACAAGCTGGGGGTCTCCCCTCATGAGCTTCTTTTTGGGGAGAAGTATTTGTTTTGTTTTGCTTTGTTGGAACAGGGTCTTACTATGTTTGTCCTGGCTGGCCTGGAACATGATCTATAGACCAGACTGGCCTTGAACTCAGGGAGATCCTACTGCTTCTGCCTCCCAAGTGCTAGGACTAAAAGCAGGCATTATGTTAACACCTGGCTTCTCCATGAGCAATTAATTTAAAAATCTACACTCAGATTGTGTAGTCTCTTAAGTGTGTCGAGCTGGACTCAAGAACAACTTTTTTAATTTGTTGTTTGAGGCAGGGCTTCCTTTAACTTAGGCTGGCCCTGAACTCATATAAAAGCTGAGGATGACTTGAATTGTGGTTTCCCCTGCCTTCCCACTTCCCAAGAGCTAGGAATAAGAATGCACCATCATAACTGGTCTTGTGTAGGGCTGGGGATGGCACTCCAGCAATGGGCTGCACCTCAGGAACCACTGACTGGGGTCCACACGTGCCTGCTTCAGGGACCCCAGTCAGCCTTCCTTTCTCTTTCCCAGCACAGTCCAGGCTGACCGGAGCTTCTAAGCATGAGTGTACTCTGCCTGTGACTAATTCACCGTTTTGGAGGGAGCCAGATGGTCAAAGTTAAGGTCTCAGTAAATTTGGTTCCTTCTGGAAATCCCAAGAAAATCAGTTCATGGGTCTGTCTGAGCGCTTGGTAGGGGCAAGCAGCCCTTAGCGTCCTGAGTCTAGAGAGGCAGCTCTCCCTGTACCCAGCTTTCCCTCTTCTTGTAAGGAGGGGCACTGGTCATTTGGTCATTTGAGGAGCAAGGCCTATCTTCAGGCACATCTTAACTTGATGTGATATTTACAGGTGCCAGGTGGGTGTGAACTTTTGGGGAACATTATACAAACCAGCATGGGATAGTGTCTTTGATTCAAAGAATAGTGCAAGTCGCTCTCAGCCACTCCCATTGCCCCTCCCTCCCTCGCAGGTGTGGAGCACATTCTGAAAAATGCCTCGGTCCTTTCTAGTGAAGAGTAAGAAGGCTCACACCTACCACCAGCCCCGGGCACAGGGCGATGACCTGGTCTGGTCTCCTGTCATAATTCCTGGTGAGTCTGAGCTTAGGCTATGGCCTACCCCAGGCCCACTTGGCACTGTCTTGATGATGCTATGGCATCTCTTCTGCATCTCTTAGCTGTCACTGAATGAATGAATGAATGAATGAATGAATGAATGAATGAGTAAGTGGATAAATGAATGAATGAATGAATGAACGAATGAAATACTCGTCTCCTCTAGCCTTTGGAGTTCCGGGAGCATCGGACTCGGAGCCAGGAAGGGACTATGGCTCCAGTCGAGGTCTGAAGTCAGGGTGCTCTGGGTTCCTCCACCTCTACCTGTCCCAGGCAGAGGTGTGAGCAGCAGCAGGCTGGTGTCCCTGGGTCCCCTCTCCCTGGAGACATGGTACCCCTTGCTCTTTGAGGGCATTCCAGAACTGGTGGTGGTGACTCTTGGGTCTTGTCTCCTGACAGTGGCAAAAGAGCACACCCAGAGCGTCAGCGCTGTTCTCGGTACACCGCTCCCAAGCCAGAACTTGGCCTGGAACACAGTCAAACAGGAACGGGAGATGCTGCTGAACCAGGGCCTTCCCAAGATGGCTGCAGCCCCAGGTACGCAGCCAGGGTCTCCACTGCCCCCTGCGGGTGCCCGAGAGGAAAGCGGTTACCTCAGTTGCAGCACTTCTTAGGGTCCTGAAGTTGGGGCACATCAGTCACTGGACGCCATCCGGACTCTCAGCTTCTACTGGACACCTCTGGACAGGCATTTGTTCTAGATGAGGATGTGAGTGTGTGTGTGTGTGTGTGTGTGTGTGTGTGTGTGTGTGTGAAACAGCTGTGGGGCCCATAGGGCAGTGAGGTTCATAGGGCAGTGCCCTGGCGGTCCCTCAGGGGGAAGAAGCTGAAACTGCAGTGTAGACTCACATCAACGATACACAGTGGGGCTGCACACTGGAACCCTCAACAGGAGGTCACCAGGGGAGACAGAGCACCCGGTGAACCTTATTTCAAAATTAATAACCTGAACCAGGTGTGCCGGTTCATGCCTCTAATCCCAGCACTTGGATGGCAGAAGCTGGCAGATCTCTGTCAATTGAAGGCCAGTCTGGTCTACATAGAGAGTTCTAGGACAGCCAAGGCTATAGAGAGAGACCCTATTTAGAAAGAAAGAGAGAGAAAGAAGGAAGGGAAGAGAAAGAGGGAGGGAGGAAGGGAGGGAGAGAGAGAGAGGGAGAGGGAGAGGGAGAGGGAGGGAGAGAGAGAGAGAGAGAGAGAGAGAGAGAGAGAGAATCTGCTAGTGGCAGTTAGGAGTACTCACTGATATTCCAAGACCTGCGCACCACGAGGCAAGCTTACAGCTGCCTGTGGCTCCGTCTGGGGGTCCAGCACCGTCTTCTAGCCTCTGAGGGCACCTGCACACACGGTACACCACACACAGGTACAACATACACATAGAGAGTTGAAGGCAAATCCTTAAATCACCCACACGTGTCTTTGTACAGAGGGGCCTCTCGTGACACCCCAACCCCAGGACGGGGAATCGCCACTCTCCGAGTCACCCCCTTTCTACAAGCCCAGCTTCTCTTGGGATACACTGGCCTCCTCCTACAGCCACAGCTACCCACAGACCCCCTCCACCATGCAGTCCGCTTTCCTGGAGCGCTCCGTAAGGCTGTACGGCAGCCCCCTCGTGCCCAGCACCGAGTCCCCCCTGGACTTCAGCCTCCGCTACTCTCCGGGCATGGACACTTACCACTGTGTCAAGTGCAACAAGGTGAGTAATGGGCACCCCGGCCCTGCTCAGCCCTTTCTCCCCAGGACGCTCGGCCCTGTACTATTTATGGCTTTGGGTGGTCCCTAAGCTGGGAATCTTGAGGCCATGTTGGATTCAGACCAAACCCCAACTTCTTGCCTTTGCATGACATGAATAAATTCTTGGGGGATAGAGAGAGGTCAAAACACCTACCCCAGCCCCCAACAAGGAGATATCAGGAACAGCATCTATGTGGTTTCAGCTAGCTTTGGCATTTTTTTTTTTTAAGACAAGGCCTCATGTAGCTCAGGCTGGACCTGAACTCTCTTTGTAGCCAAGGATGACCTTGAACTTTTTTTTTTCCGAGACAGGGTTTCTCTGTATAGCCCTGGCTGTCCTGGAACTCACTCTGTAGACCAGACTAGTCTCGAACTCAGAAATCTGCCTGCCTCTGCCCCCCCAGTGACCTTGAACTCTTAATCCTTCTCCCTCCACCTCCWAAGTGTTAAGATTGCAAGTATGCACCGCTATAGATGGTTTTGTCTGTCTTTATGCAGTGCTAGGGCCCCGTGTGCCATACACGAGTGGTTTATCCGCTGAGCTATCTCTCCAGTCCCCTAGCCCTGAGATCTTACCCAATGGGCTATTCGTCCTCCAGATGGGCATGGAGGGGCCTTCTGGCTCCCTCCCACAGTCCCCGTTTCATAGACAGGAAACTGCCACAGAGAGGTAAGAGGCTTCCTGGGATCCGCAGCAGAAGGGCAGGACCACCTGTGAGGTGCCCTTCTCCTGCTCATCCTGCTGGGGAGCCAGGCCCGACTCTTTGCTCTGCCCCAGGTGTTCTCCACCCCTCACGGGCTAGAAGTGCACGTCCGCCGTTCTCACAGCGGAACCCGGCCCTTTGCCTGTGATGTCTGTGGAAAAACCTTTGGCCACGCTGTGAGCTTGGAGCAGCATACACATGTTCATTCCCAGGTGAGCGACTAACAAGGCTGAAGGGGGCACAGACGGGCGCGGGGGGGGGGGGTGGACTCTCTACTTGCCTCCCTGGGTCTGAGTCACCTCACATTCTGGGTCTCTGATTGGTTGAAATGGCTTCACATCGAGTTGGTAGGAACTGGGGACTTAGGGGTATGTCTGTGAGAAACCATCCTATGCTCTGGGTGGCCCCGCAGGCATCCTCAAGTCTTAGAGTTTCAGAGTTCAATTTAAATACATATCTGACCGCCCACCCCTTCTCTGTCTGTCTGGGACCCATTCCTTTCCAGAGAGAAACAGGTAACTAACCAGCACTCTGCCTGCTTCCAGAGAGGTCACACAGGCCCGATAGAAGTGGGTTACTAACACCTGGGGAGGTGGGAAAGGTGGTGGGATGGGACCCTAGGAGCTTCCGTCCCTCAGCCACAGTCTGGGAGCTGGCTCTGTCTTCTACTTCCCACAGACCAGCCAGGCCATGGCTAGAACTGCCCCAGTGCACAGATGGGAAACCAACTGACACCAGAAATGGCTCACCCCAAAGCATATGGCTGCTGGGCTGGTGGGAGTGGGGGTCTCAGCAGGTAGAGCACTTACCTAGCATACACAAAGAAGCTCTTGGTGTGAGCCTTAACACCAGATGTACCAGGAACAGCAGTGCCTAAAACAGCACTCAGGAGGTGGAGGCGGAAGGAGCTCAAGGTTATCATTACCTACGAAATAAGTTCAAGGCCAAACTGGGCTTCACGAGAGTCTATCCTAACTGAATTGAGTCAGCATGTCACTAAGTGGAACTCACTCTGTTTACTGGCAAATCCCTGAAAACTTCGATGAGTTGCTTCATCAGACAGTCAACAAACATACCCTGGGGCTTACTGTGAAAGGCACAAGGAGAGATCTCATAGGAAGCAGGTCAGGCCCCAAGCCTCAGCTGAGGAAGCAGGACTAGGGGCGGGGCTTCTTCCTGCTCCTCTGGACCCCTGTTCTTGAGGCCACCCCAACGGAGTGTCCTCTTTCTCAGGGCATCCCAGCCGGGTCCAGTCCTGCGCCCAGCTTGGCTGTCCCGGGCCTCGAGGCCCCACCTGCACCTGACACCCCAGGGCCTCGTTTCCTCCGGCAGGAGCGTAGCTTCGAGTGCCGGATGTGTGGGAAAGCCTTCAAGCGCTCGTCCACCCTGTCCACCCACTTGCTCATCCACTCAGACACGCGGCCCTACCCATGCCAGTTCTGTGGGAAGCGCTTCCACCAGAAGTCAGACATGAAGAAACACACCTACATCCACACAGGTGAGCACCCATTCGGGGCCTGAGGAAAGGCCATGGATCCCCTGCCTGGCTCCTAGACACCCGGTCATTTGCCAAGAGGCCCTCTGGAGGAGGGGCTGGAGGGCTGGACAATCACTCGATGTAAATAAACACTGGCAGCGTAGCCAAGCCAACAAGGGCCTGAGGGTGGGAGGCCAGCGTGCGGATTCGTCCACCCCCTGCCTCTCACTCTGTCCGCTGGATCTCAGAGCTTCTTTGGGCCAGTCCTTGCACAGCCGTGGCGGTCTGTTGAGAAACAAGGAAGAGCCGGCCTTTGCCAGCTTGGACCAGCTGAGAAAGCCAGCTATCCAGGGAAAAATGTACCAGTCACCTGACACACTATTGTGACATTATGCTTGACAAAGGTGGCTTAAGAAAAACGGTTATTGTGCCTCACGGTTTGAGGCACGTCACAGCAGGACGGCTCAGTACTGAGGCAGCTTTAGGAAAGAGGGAAGAATGCTGGTGTGAGCTCACTCTCTCCAGGACCCCGCCCATGGGACGGTGCCAGCCATACTTAAGGGTGGGCCTTCAGTTAGCCCAATCCAGAAAATCCCCCACAGACATTCCCAGCAGTGTGTCTCCTGAGTGATCCTGTTCCTCAAGGAGACAGTGTCGCCCATCAGAGAGGCGTTTGACTTGTTTGATTGATTGCTTATTGAGACAAATTATCAGGTAGCCGAGGCTGACCTAAACCTCAGACTAGCAATTTCTTTGCCTCAACTTTCAGGGTACGAGGGGTTACAGATGTACGCCTTTTCTTTCTTTCTTTCTTTTCTTTCTTTTCTTTCTTTCTTTCTTTCTTTCTTTCTTCCTTCCTTTCTTCCTCCATTCTTTCTTTCTTTCTTCCTCTCTTTTTGTTTGTTTTTGTTGTTGTTTTGTTTTGTTCTGGTTTGGTTTGGTTTTGGGTTATTTGGGTTTTTTTCTTTTTGTTTTTTGGGGGACAGGGCTTCTCTGTGTAGCCCTGGCTGTCTTGGAACTCATTCTATAAACCAAGCTGGTCTTGAACTCAGAGGTCCATCTGCCTTTGCCTCCCAAGGGCTGGGATCAAAGGTGTGGCCCCCACACTTGACTATTTCACACCGTTTTCTAAGGTTGGCCATAAAAGAACCACAGTGGGGAATGAGCATGTGCAGGGCGGTGACTGCAGGCCTGGCCCTGCCACCTGAGCCCACCAGCTGTTTGTCCCTTCCCCAGGCGAGAAGCCCCACAAGTGCCAGGTGTGTGGGAAGGCCTTCAGCCAAAGCTCCAACCTCATCACGCACAGCCGCAAGCACACCGGCTTCAAGCCCTTCAGCTGTGAGCTGTGCACCAAGGGCTTCCAGCGCAAGGTGGACCTGCGACGTCACCGSGAGAGCCAACACAACCTCAAGTAAGACTATAGGCCAGCCTGCCCCAGTGTGTCAACTGAAGGCCAACCGCTCGGTTCCAATCCTGATCTCCAGTCCTGGAGGCAGCACTGCCTGTGAGCCTCTCTGCTTCTTTTGAGACTGGGTGACCTCAACCAAGCCACGTTCCTTTTCTGACCGCAGCAAGGTGTAGGAGTCGGCTTCGGCCTTTCTGAGCTGAAGTACTCTCATCTGCTGCCAGAGCACAGAAAGCTACAAGACCCTTGTGTTCAGGGATGGCACAGAGGGGCAAGAGCCAGGATCCACAGAGAAGTCTCTTGCTTGCTTCTCTGGGCCTGGTGACTGAAGTTTTCGGGATTCTCTTTCTGGCTGCCACAGTCAGAGTTGCTTCTGTCCTAGAGGTCTGGCACCCCTCTGCTTCGGCCAGATGTACTGGCTGTCCCCCTACTCCTGTCCACATCCATCTGCCCACTGGGAGTCAGGCTCCACAGATCGCACAAGGCTGTGAAACCAGCCATCGGTGTATCGGTGTATCGGAAGCCTGCTGCTGTCAGTCGGTGTAAATGTAAATAAAGATGAGTTTGTTTACATGTGACCCCATTTGTAAAGTGCCTACCAGGTCCCCGGGACTGCCTGAGGACTTGAGGGCCTTGACAAGGAGCTAACAGGCCAACCGAGAGGCATCTTGGCAGGTGTCCAGGAGGACGGGCCTAGTCCTGCTGCGGGCAGTTGTCAGTCTCCGGCGCGGCTGCAAGGAGTCGCCGGAGACCTCTTTGTGCTGCTTTGTGAGTTGCCAGGAGTGATTAAGTAAGACCCGACTAGCCGTGTGACTTCACGTGGGGCTCCGACGCTCTGGAGTTCAGCTTCGTTGAGCTGCATTGTAATCCCAACAGTCCGGTCCTGGTCGGGCTGTTGGCAGGACTCCCGAGATTACCCACGGAGAACAGTGCACATGGCAAGCACTACCAAGCCCTCGGCATTCCTGCCCCCCCCCCAACAAGGTCATGCCAATGCCACCTCCTCCATGAAGCCTCCCTTGGTCATCCCAGCCAGAGGTTCTCTCTTCTACACTAAGCTATTTGCATCCCTTACCCATGATCCAGGAGCTGCTCAGTCCTCTGTAGACAGTTTTGGCCTTGGTTACATACATTTTCTCCAGTCCGTACAACTCTCTACAAGGCACGTGACTTTAGGATGGGGGAAGGTGCAGCAGGCGGGAAGAAGATAGGAAAAGAGGGAAAAAGGGAAAGAAAGGGAAACTCTACCCATTTATATACTAGTGGTGACGTAATTACAGGTAAAGGTAGGCCCATTGAATTCTGGGTATATGGCGGCTGTTGCCTTGGTAACAGGTGCTAATTGGCGCCTATATGACGTCACAGGTCTTGGTACTAACAGTCCCATTTTACAGATGGTACAACTGAGGTTCACAGAGCCCATCTTCCTGGAGATGTGAAGGCGTTCAGAAAGGAAATTCCATGGGGGCTTAGCTATAGCAATGGTACAGTGCATGCCTGGAATGTGTGTAGCCTTGGGTCAATTCCTAATACCAAAACCCAAAGAATTGCATTGTCTTCAAATGGCTTCTCTCCAAAACACAATTTAACACCGTGTGGTGTGTATGTGTCTCTCTGTGTATATTTGTGTATGTGTGTGCATATCTATGTCTGTGTGTATATGTGTGTATGTGTGTGTACTTGTGTGAGTGTGAGTTGTGTGTCTGTGTATGAGTGTGTCTGTGAGTTGTGTGTGTGTGTACATACAGAGGATCAAGTTTGGGTCCTGGTACTTGTAAGTCAAGCTCTTTACCTACTGACCCATCAACTTAACCCAACCCAACCTTAACTGGCTTACTTGGAGCCAGGCGGTGGTGGCTCATGCCTTTAATCCCAGCACTTGGGAGGCAGAGGCAGGTGGATCTCTGAGTTCGAGGCCAGCCTGGTCTACAGAGTGAGTTTCAGGACAGCCAGGGCTATACAGAGAAACCCTATACAGAGAAACAAAAAAAACAAAAACAACAACAACAACAAAAAAAAACCTGGCTTACTTGGGATGTTAGGCCGCTGGCAACACTAAGTGTTCGAGGGGTGTGTGTGTGTGTGTGTGTGTGTGTGTGAGATCCTGCACCTCTCAGGTAAGGAGATAAAGTGTGAAGGTAGGGGGCATTCTGAGTGTGCAGGGGGTGGGGGCACACTCGATTGTGTGCGCATGCACATGCACGCACACACACACCTGATTTGCATGTGTTTCGTTTGCTAAACAAAACCAAGACAATATAAGTGTTTCGGCCACTTCTGCAGCGGGGCAGGGTGGGGCCAGGAGAAAGCAGAGCAGAGAAGGGAAAGCAGGAGGAGTTCCTCCAGGTTGGCTGAGGTGGAGGGTGGGGGAGGTCAGGAGCAGTCGGTTGGTTTATCCCTCGGGTGCCCCAGCACAGAAGGGGAAGGACCACCGCAGCCTCAGAGCAGGGAGTAGGCTGGCTCTCCATTTGGAATCACAGACCAAGGTGGTAGGGCACAGGTACCAGGGCCCAGGCTCGGCTGGAGCAGCTCCGGTCCCAGAGAGAAGTGGGCTTCTGCAGCATGGGTTTCATATAGGCATCAGCCAGGGGCTGAGGGAACCTTACAACCTGGCCCTGGGGACACAGCCAGCTATAGTCTCTGTCTCTATCTTGACACCTCATGTAGAAGAAGGCGGAGTCGGGGGGTGAGGTGGGCCCTGCCCATCGACTGGAATTTGAAGGAAGTTAAAGACCCTTTCTCTCTACTTCTGCTGGTGCCTCCTTGCTTCCTGTCTGGCCAGAAATTCCCACCACCTGTATCACTGTATGAGCTGAGAGACACCACCCAGCCCTGTGGAAATCACCTGTCCCCTTCCATTTGTTACAGACCCAGACAGGGTGGCCCTCACTCCGAGGTCAAGCACCTTAGGAGCCCTGTGGGAATCCAGCTTTCAAGGCGTTAATCCTCTGGCTGTGGCCTCAGGAGTTGCAGAGTGTGGTGGGAGGTGGGAGAAGCCTTCAGCCCTAACTCCTCCGTAGAGGGCAGGGGAGGCATGGCGGCTCTGGTGAGCCCCACACAGAGTCAGTCAGCTACTCACGGGGAATAGCCAAAGAAGCGCTCTCAGGCTATAGAAATGCCTCAATGCTTAAGAGCTGCTACTCTTGCGGAAAACCCAAGTTTGACTCCCAGCACCCACATCAGGTAGCTCACAACTGCTTATAATTCCAGCTTCAGGAAAATCCAGCCTATGGCTTCCAGGGGCACCAATACTCCCGTGTACACACACACACACACACACACACACACACACACACACACAAATAAAAAATATTTTAAAAACCAGTATTTTAATATTGAAACAAATTGGCCACAGTAGGAAGTGGACTGCCATATAAAATAGCTCCTTGGTTGACACTTCACCCCCAGTACTGGGCTCTGGGCTCCTTTTGAATATGGGCGAAGCCTGGCCCGTGGCTGCCATGTAAATCACTGATAAGGATGGAAATGTTCCCTAGGTCAGCTGAGGACTGCGAGTGGCTGAGTTAGCCCCATAGTGCCCCCACTACGCCACCTAGAACTGCTGCCCAAGAAGAGGAGGTGGGTGGGCAGAGGCCAGGGGCAAGGCCGGGTGAGGCCCATCCCATCATCCAGTCAAGCCCTAGCCCCTGCCGCTTTTGGTGACCCCACTTTCATGGGTGACTTCAGTCCCCAGATTTGAAAATCTTTGTTCCGCCCTGTCCATGCCCTACACACCCCAACATCCTCTCAGGTGACTGGGTGGAGTTCCAGAGGGGAAGATCCGAAGATGAGGAGGAATCTTGGCCTTCTGGGTTCAAATGCAGCCAACGGATCCTTGTCCGTGGGCCTGAGGACCGGGAAGACAGACAGAACGGAGAACTGTGCTTCGGAGGGTGACGGAGGTGAGCGGGCACCACCGCAGCCCTCGGGAGTGGAAAGTGTCCCAGGACAAAGGAGAGGCGGGAGGCAGAGACGGACACAGGACATGGGAGAAGCAGCTTCTGCCAGGCCCCTAGTCCCGAGCACTCCAAAAGAACAGCAGGTCTTCTCCACCGCATGTATGCTGCTCCCTCCGAGGAAGCGCGCTCTTCTTCCCTGCCCATACGTCTGCTTAGTCTCAAGTCCTGGCTCAGGAGCCCCAGAAAACGTGTTCAAACCTTGGTCAAACCTTGACCCTTCTTCCACTCCCAGGGGAGAGCAATGGGTGTGCATCCTGTGTATAAAAAAAGAAAAAGAAAGCACTGTCGGGGACCAGGAGCAGCAGCTGGCCGCGTGGCTGGTGGCACATCTGTACACGGCCTGAAAATCGCGAGTGTGCTTTTTAAGAACCAGTCCGAAGGGGTGCCGATAAAGCTGAGCAGAGCGCCAGAGCATAACAGCACAGCAGTCTTCAAAACAGCGGAGATCTGTGTGTCTGGCACCCCTTCACTCATAGCCTCTGAGCCTGCCAGCCAGGAGAGCAGCTTTATGAGGGATAAAGAGCCTGCACTAGCTTACCCAAGGCTTTCTCATTAGTTCTGTTTTTAAAGTTTATTTATTTATTTAATGTATATGATGAGTACACTGTAGCTGTTTTCTGACACACCAGAAGAGGGTATTGGCATTACAGATGGTTGTGAGCCACCATGTGGTTGCTGGGAACTGAACTCAGGACCTCTGGAAGAGCAGTCAGTGCTCTTAGCCACTGAACCATCTCTCCAACCCTAGTTTTTTCTTTAAGATTCTTTTATTTTTATTTTGTGTGTATGTGCATGCATGACTCTATGGGCACTGGATACCCTGGAACTTGAACAACAGATGATCGCGAGTCTACCATGTGGATACTGGGGTGTGACGTGGGTTGTCTGTAAGAGCAGCCTGTGCTTAGCCTGTGAACTAACAACACAATAAAGGCCCACATCAATACTCCTTTTCTATGAGATGAGCTTCCATGGTGGCTCCAGTGTGAATCCCCACCGACGCTCAGACCCTTTAAATAAGAATTCAAGCCTGAAATGGCACACCAAGGCATTGTTAGTCCAGGCTCCGGGGGGCTGGCAGAAGAGAGAGAGAACGCCCCTGCCGCCTGTCACAGGAGTTTGGATTTAGGGTGTGTGTATGTCTGAGAAACAGAAGAGAAAATACATTTACAGAATTAACCCATTCACAAAGGAAGCCATTTCAAGTGGAAAGGTTTAAAAATCAGTACAGGTGGCTGGAAAGTCGGCTCAGCAGTTAACAGCCAGCACTTCTTTAGAAGCGGACCTAAGTTGGCTTCCCAGCACCTCTGTTAGGCCTCGGAGCAGCAGCTCCAGAGGATTCGTTGCCTCTGACATCTGCAAGGTCGACACACACATACATACAATTTTAAAAAATCAGTATACACAGCTGGGTAGATGGTTCGATGGTTAAGAACACTGTCTGTTTGCTTTTCCAGAGGACACAGGTCCAATTCTCAGAGCCCACATGGCGGCTCACAACCATCTGTAACTGCACTCCCAGGGCCTCAGAGAGCACTAGGAAAACAAATAATGCACAGACAGACAGACAGACAGACAGGCAGACAGACAAAGCACCATACCCACAAAAAATAGATAATTTTTAAAAGAAAAATCAGCATATGCTTTATGATACTATTCTGTTCGTTATAAGCACAAACAGAGGCAGGAAGTATGCAGGGTATTCACTGCTGAGGGGAAAGGTGAATGTGCTTCTGTCTTTCTCTCCCTCTTTCTCCCCCCCCCCCCCCGTGTGTGTGTGCCTGCCTGTGCACACTATTTTCCTGCAACAGGCACGAATGATAACACTATCGTTGGTATTAAAAAAGACTCCCTCAGCTCAAATATAACTTGAGCTTTATATTTGAGGTTTATATTAATTTGAGGTTTGCCTTTCCGCTCCTTCCCTTCAAACTGACAGCCTCTCCAGGCTCCTGTCACATGACTACATGGCTCCTGGGGACATGTTTCTTTTTGCCCTAATAACGTTGGATGGCTTGCCCCGGACCCAGACCCAGACCCAGACGTAGGAGCAACCTGTTCGCAGATGCTAGGTCCCGTCATTTGGGTCCAATACCTAGTTGTTCCTAGTAAATTGAGGTCCATAGGGACCTGGATCCTTGGCAGCTGGGACAGAATTTCTTAGGTAGAGCGGGGCCCTGCCTTTGGAGCTGAGGTCTGGACTGTGGACGCTTGACTCTTCCTAGGATACACAGTATGATTCTGGGAAGATGCCACCCCAATGGCCCCCATAGACCTAGTTGGGCCCTATCAGGAGCCAGGCTGGCCCTGTGCTTCTTGGGGACTGTGAGTGCAGAAAGGCAACTGGAGGGAAATCTGAGGAAGGACACGTTCTGACCCAGCCACGCTCAGGTTTACCCTGATAAGTTTATCAGCCTGTGCCGGCTGCCAACTGTCAGTATGGAGCCTAGCCGTGGGCTGGGTGGGAGGACACTCCTAGGTCGATAGCGCCTTCCAAGTGTTATCAGGGACACAGTGGCCCAGAGCGCGGGAAATGGGGGGAACAGGAGAGAAAGAGACTTCCAAACACTTTACCCAGAGACAAGAGTTGGGAGGGGGAAAGAGGCCTCCAGGTTCCTGGGGCCCGAACTACCGCCTGTGACACCAGCAGATACAGCTGAGAACCAGTCCCAGGCAAGCACAGGCTGAGGACCCTGTCACAGACATCTAACAGGGACACTGGGCTCTGTGGGCCAGCTTTTGTGCAAGTTCTAGAGGGGGAAAAAGCATCCTGTTTTCTAGAAGGCTCCCATGCCTCAGGATACATGAGAAGAAGATTTAAGGAGCACAGGACATTGGCGCCATGTCAGTGCTCTTTCCCATGTCACCCCCTCCTTCTGCCCCAAGTCCCCGACTAACAGTTTACCTGAGCAAAGCCACTCTGCTGTGCAGCCTAGACTTGTCAGATGCAGTGACCTTTTGCTGACGAGCTGATCCTTGTCCAGGAATAAAGACATTGAACCTCAGAGTGAGACCTGGGGTTGAAGACAAGGGCCCAGAAGACGGGGCGGGGGCAGGGTCCTCAGAGACCTCCTCTCCCAGCATCCCTAGGGCTCTGGGATGCACAGGGAAAAGTCACTTGGGATGCTGGCACTCCTGGTGTTCGGCACAGCTGCACTGAGCCTGATTCTCTGCCCTGAGAGCTGTCTAGGAGGGAGTCACAGAGCCCGGCCAGTGTTAACTTTGAGGGTGAATTTTTTATATCTTTTTTTGCTATTTTCTTCTGGGGTTTCCATGGTTTTTATAAGAAAAAAAAAAGTGTTTTGGAGTGGAATCCAAGGAAAAGCGATTATGCGATCTGTTTTAAAAGGGAGAGGAAGGGCAAGGGATGGCGAAGCTCAGTTGGTACTGTGCCCACTAAGCTTGTGCCCTAAGTTTGATCTCAGCATGGTGGTGCTCCCAGTGCTTGGGAGGTGGAGGCAGGAGGGTCAGGAATTCAGCATCGTTCTCAATAATACAGTGAGTTTGACGCACCTGGGCTGCTTGAGATCGTGTCTGAAATAAACAGTAAAGAAAAGGGGAGAGGGAAGAAAATCAATAAAAGGAAAAGAAAGAAAGAGGAAGCAAAGAAGAAAGGAAGAGAAAACAGACAGACAGGAAGGGGGAAAGCTCCTGTTGTGTTTCCCTGCCTGTTGGGAAGAGGGGTGCTGAGCTGGGCTTTCCAACCCAGGACCAGACTGTATCCGCAGGTCCCCCTCCTGCCTACATGAGGCCCAAACAGGTGCCTAGGGTAACTGCAGAGCAAGCCATGTGTTCAGGAGAGTCGAAATGAGAGCTGGACCCAGGACCTTCCCAAAAGCACAACGATGGTCTCACTGAGTTGAATGTCACTCACGCAGATCCACCACTGGTCTGTCATTGCCTGGCAACCTTTTAGGAAGAAAGGTCAGGGTGTCAGGGTGCCAGCCAATGATCTCAGCTTCTCCCTGGGGGTAGGGAGCACAGAATAAACAGAGCTGGTGAGCGAGGTGTAGTGAGGGGTGAGGGTGGTGATGTCCAGGGACTCACCAAGTCAAGGGGTGCCCTGAGGAGGCTCACCAAAAGCCCTGGGCATGTGTGTGGGATGGGAGCTGTGGGACGGGGGTGGTATGAGACGTGGGATGCTGAATGCGGGTATGGCTGGGTGCCTTGGGTAGAAGGTTCCCCACCTTCACCACTCCTCTCGCCTTGGCCATCTCTGGATTCTGAACCTCACCCTCCCAGCAGCCTGTAGACTGCCTTTTGTCATCTTTCTTTCCTTCTTGAAACATACTCATGCTATGTCGTCCAGACTGGCATCAAATTCATTATATAGCCAGACTGGCTTCCAACTCTTGATCCTCCTGCCTCAGCCTGCTGAGTGTTGGGATGATGGGTGAGCCACCATGCCCAGAGATGAGGGTGTGAAGAGTGGAGGTGGCAGCAGTGGGGAGGAGAAGCTTGCCTGTTGGAAAGAAGCCGTACCCTGGGGATCCATGAAGATCGAGACAACAGAAAAGTGGCATTTGCTGAGCTTCTGCTGCTCCCCTCCTGCCTGGCGTTGCTGATAAGAAGCTAAGATCTAACATTCCTCCGGAACTCACCCAGCACAAGACAATGGGGGCAAGAAGCATATTTAACAAGTTTGAAGGCTGTTGTTACTACTCCCATTTCCCTGGGAGGGAAACTGAGGCCAGAGAGGCTTGCCCCTTGTGGATTCATAGACAGTATGCCGAAGCCAGCACTTGCCGGTGCCCCTGACACTGGGCCTCTGCTCTTCCTGTTCTTCCTGTTCCTCTACCCCAGTGCTTGTTCCTTCCTGTCATATTGCTTTCTCCCAACCATCCTGCTCCAACCCAGACTCCATGCTTCCTCCGGAGCTCCTTCTCCTCTGTAACTTGTGTCATGATTTCAGTGCCTCCCATGAGGCAATGGGGCACGATAAGGTGGTTGTCAGTATTATCCTTAGGAACAACTCTAGTTTGGGGGAACAGGCCCAACCTTCCAGGTCAGACTGGGGCACAGGTGGCGCCCTACCGTTAAGTGATGGTCCCAACTGTGACACACTCCTCACTCAACCCTGCCACCAGCTGCAGCCACAGGCGCCAGGCAGAAGCTCAGAGCTATTTCTGCCAAGGGTGACTTAGAACTTCCTCCCGGATCTCTTAAAAATAGAGGGGTTATCATGGTCCTCAGACCCTTTCCTCCACTCGGGGGATTCTGACATGATTTCTGGGGAAGGCCTGGGCCCCTGACCTCTCTGGGCCGCACACGGACTTATCTCTGAGCTCAGTTGGGCAGCAGGAAGGGACCAAAGCGACCACTGTGGGCAGCTCTTCCTGTGCCCAAAGTCCCTTTTGGGAGCAGCAGGGGATGTGGCCACAGACTCAGGGGTGTCAGTCACCCCCCTTCCTCAGGGCAGTGGTTGCACACTGGCCTTCAGGGAATCAGAAATAAACGAGGTAGACATCGTCCTGGGAAGCCTCTGCTTCTGCCTTTGCTGGACCGATCTGTTTGCCCTTCCCCTCTGCCCAGCATAATCCCCAAATCTGTCTGTGGCCTACTCAGCTGCCAGGTCCTGGAAAGGCTGGGGGATCGGGCACTAGACACCAGGCCATAGCACGGTGCACAGTGTGCAGAGGAGCAATGTAGAGGTGTGTGGGAAGCAGGCAGGCACATCGTCCTCAGCCACTGGCTCTACTCCGCAGCAGACAGGGGCCCCCGGAGTCTGCTGTCTCCTTTGGGAATTTGCTGGCGTCAGACAGGTATCAGACTCTTAGAAAACAACTCCCCCTAAGAGTCGGAGAGACCCTAAGACTGGTTGGTTCTGCTCTGGGTTGCTCCTGGTGAGGGTGAGGTAAGACCTGGGGGAGGACCAAGGAGATGCTAAGCCCAGGCTCAAGTGTCAGGGAAGTGTCTGTGCAAGAAGCACAAGGGAATTTGATCTGTCAAAGAAGATGGCCTTTAGTGAAGAAGACAGTGGAGACTGGCCAAAGAGACCAGCCCCCCCCCCCCCCCCCCAGGCCCCAGCACTACCCTTCTGGGGCCTCATGCTGTCAATGTGTATACCAAAAGTGATCTAGCCCATCCCACCAGGACCACTGTCGCTGTCCAGACAATCACAGGATGCAGAGAGGCGTGAAGGGCTTGCATTCGCCCACCCCAGGGCCCTGCCCCACACTCTTCAGGAGCGGAGCGTCAGGATTCTGGGCTCAGCCTCCTCAGGGCAGCTCTGCAGAAGACGTCAATCTTAGCTAGAAACTGTCAGCTCTGGGTTTCCTCCCGCTGGCTCCTCAGCGCCACTTAGCTCAGCCTCAGACTTATCAGAGCCCTCCAGCTGCCTAGACCCCCAACCCGCTCAACCACCTCCCCAGCATG
The DNA here is from genome assembly GCA_002335545.1 of Apodemus speciosus. Taxonomy (NCBI): domain Eukaryota; kingdom Metazoa; phylum Chordata; class Mammalia; order Rodentia; family Muridae; genus Apodemus; species Apodemus speciosus. The sequence continues at coordinate 60,224 of BDUI01010833.1, forward strand.
ACTCAGCAAATCTTCCCTCGGTGGGGAAAAAACAAGGATGAGAAATCACAATGTCAGATTACAAAGCCCCAACTGTAGGGCAGGCCCTTGGCTGAGAGATAAGGGGTCTGCCCCAGCACCCAAAACCCCCCTGCAGATAAGTCCCCTCCAGGCAGCCGTGGTGGCTGCTGCAGGTACAAGCTAGGGCAACTGGGAGGAGAGGCAGAGCGGTTGGATGGCCCTTGGTGACCCTGCGAGTGGCTCTGTCACTGCCCAGCAAGCTGGGCAAAGAGGAAGCCCTGGTGTTGCCATCCACCCCCGTCCACGGGGCAAGAAAGAGAAGGGCGGGGGCCTTTCTAGAAAGTTCATACCCCACAAATGCCCTTCACAGATAGGGTGTGGGTGTCCCCGTACCAGCTCAGCCTGCAAACTTTGCAGGACTTTAGTCGCACCCTCTCTGGGCAGTTGAGCAGCTGCTGTGTTGAGGTGAGGCCTGGCCTCAGGGACTGGGCTGGCAGCATGCAGGCAGGAAAGTCATTCCCAGCCTGGAGAGGTGGGGCTGGGGATGTCTTTGGAGGATGAGGTGAGGCTGGAGGTGGCTCCCAGGTGAGCTGTGGTAGCCTAGGCTGCCTCAGGGGTATCCTAGCTTTCCAAGCTAGAGTCAGCAAGGGGGACCTCAGGAGACCTCTTATCAGGAACAGGAGGCTGGGCAGAGGGAGAGGTGACAGGCTGGGAGATGGACTCTGCTGCCCCGTCACCATAATGCTCAAAATGAGGGATGTGTCCTCAGAGCTAAGTTGCCCACAGCAAGAAGGCGTGACCCCAGGCTCTGGCCTCTGTTTCTCAGGCTTTGGGGACCAGTGACTGCTGGAATGGAGGTGTAAAAGGCCATAGAGCTCAGCACGAGGCTTGTTTATGGGGCACAAGATGCACTTGTCCAGTGCCCCAACCTAAGGGCTCTCCCGTCATGTCTCTCCTGCACACTTGAGGTCCCCGAATCTCTGCCATGGCTTCCTCTTCTGGGTCTGTGTTTTCTGGAGCTGCAGAAGGTCTCCAGACCCTCAGTGTGTAACTTTGTAAAGTGGGAAAATGCTGAGCTGGAGGGATGAGTGAACAATCAGGAGCACTGCCTGCTCTTGCAGAGGACCCAAGTTTAGTCTCACACTCACACAGAAATTCTTAACCTCCTGGAGCTCTGGTCCCAGAGGTTCTGAGGCCCTCTTCTGGCCACCGCTGGAACTGCATGCACATAGTGCACAGACATACACGCAGACCAAACACCGGTACATATAAAGTAAAGATAAAAAAGTCTTGACAAAGCAATACTGCTTGGCTGTGGGTTAGGAGCACTAGCACAGTGGAGCCTCTGGATTCCAACCCCAGCATCGCATAAAACAAAACAGCAACAAAACTCCAACTGTTTATTGTGTGCGTAGCTGGGCCAGGGTCAGAACCAAAGAGCCACGGGAAGCTGATTGGCCTCGAGCCGATCACAGCATTGCTTACTGCGATGGTAAATCTCGTTTCTCATTTTGGTGGATGTGGAATCAACTCTGAGACAAGCCTCTTGGAACACTATGAGGCATTTTCTTGGTTGCATTCACTGAAGTAGGAAGACTCGCCCAGAATAGGGACGGGTGACCCCTTCTGCCAGGGGCCCAATTACAAGGAGGTTGGAAGAAAATGCTTTTGGTTTTCGCCTGCTTATTTTACTGTTTTCTGCTGGCAAGAGCATCTGCCCCTGTGGGAGGTCATCTATGCTCTTGCCGCCATTCTTCACTGACATCAAGGCCAGATTTTTTGGTCTTCCATGGTAGACCGAAACCAGCGGCTCTCCAGGATTACTGCAGCAGGTCTTCAGTGTTAGACTAGGACAGCCCAGTCCCGGGGCCTGGGCAGCTCCTGATTCGCAGTACTCTAGTGAGAAGAGGACCACCACTATTGGGTGAGACACACATCATTGTGTAATCAAACCCAGCAATGATTTATGTTCATTTATTGGGTCTGTGCCTCTAGAGCACTGTTTCTCAACCTGTGGGTCGTGACCCCTCTGGATAGAATGACCCTTTCACAGGGGCCACCTCAGACCATTGGAAAACACAGATATTTACATTACAACTCATAACAGTAGCAAAATTACTATTATGAAGTACCAATGAAAATAATTTTATGGTTGGAGGGGACGGATCACCACAACATGAGCAACTGTATTAAAGGACCACAAGGTCAGGAAGACTGAGCAGCACTGGGCTGGAGAATCCTGGCGCACCCACCCACAGTAGCCAGAAAGTGGTGGCAGCCCATGAGCCCACTGACCATGAGCACGCAAATGTGTGTTATGATGGACATTGTCCGACCCTGAAAGGGAAAAAACATTCTGACATGTGTTACAACAGATAACCTTATAGAAACCACAGTACATGAAGGAAGCCCGTCCCAAAGAGCTCAGGCTGTGGGACCCTCCTAGGGTGCTAGAGGCCATCCTAGAGGTAGAGTAGAATGGGAACTGTGTAGGATTAGCATACGCAAGAGGCCAGTTGACAAAACTGGGCTACAGGAAATAGACAGAGCATGCTCAGAAAACGCTGCCATATACAAACACAGGAGGGACAGGGCTGTGCAGGGTCGTGACTCTTGCAGCCCAGTTCTTCTGGACATAAGCATTTACCCATAAACGGTTATGGTAGCTCATAACCGTTCTCAGGGGTGAGGGGGCAGGGGTATGGGGAGAGGGTTTGGGTTCTGTCTTTTTGTTTGTTTGGTTTTTATTGTTGTTGTTTTGTTCTCTTATGTACATCAGTGTTTTGCCTGCACGTATGTCTGTGTGAAGGCTTTGGATCCCCTGGAACAGGGGTTACAGACACTTGTGAGCCACCGTGTGGGTGCTGGGGATTGAACCTGGGTCCTCTGGAAGAACAGCCAGTGCTCTTAACCATTGAGCCATCTCTCCAGCCTGAAAGAAACCATTTCTTTCTCTCTTTCTTCTTCCTTCCCTTCCTCTCTCTCTCTTTCTCTTTCTCTTTCTCTGTCTCTGTCTCTGTCTCTCTCTCTCTCTCTCTCTCTCTCTCTCTCGCTCTCGCTCTCTGTTTCAAGATATGGTTTCTCTGTGTAGCCTTGGCTGCTCTGAAACTCACTATGTAGCCCAGGCTACCCTCTAATTCACAGATCTGCCTGCCTCTTCCTCCTGAATGCTGGGATTAAAGGCTTGTGCCACCGCCGCCGCCACCACCACCACCACCACGCTGGGCATCTGTCTTTTTTATTTTTGTTTGTTTGTTTGTTTGTTTGTTTGTTTACTTTT
>BDUI01010840.1:9773-22194 GCA_002335545.1 Apodemus speciosus
GGGTCCCGCTGACCACACCCCTGGCCCTGTTTCTGGGGTCCCGCTGACCACACCCCTGGCCCTGTTTCTGGGGTCCCGCTGACCACACCCCTGGCCCTGTTTCTGGGGTCCTGCTGACCACACCCCTGGCCCTGTTTCTGGGGTCCCGCTGACCACACCCCTGGCCTCTTCACTTCCTCTCACTTCATCACCCACCATCCAGCTCTCAGATCCCCCCCTCAGCACTGTTCTGACCACTGAGTCTTGAAGGCCGTCTGCCGCATGTAGGCAGCGTTCTCTAAATAGAAGCTGTTATTCCCATAATGCCTCTGGGGAGAACTTGAGTTACGGGGCCAAACTCATTCAACGTGCGYCSATTTCTATTTAACCCATGGAGATGGTCCCTTTTGGGGTTTAGTCTGTTCTGATGACAACCTTACTCCTGAGTGTGTAATAACCACTGTCAACTCTTTATATAAATAGGAATAAATGCAGGAAGTAGGTGAGGAGGCCCTCTCTTGGACAGCTAAGTTGAAAGCCTTGGAACACGAGGCCCGTTTCCACCCCACACCAAGCATGCGCAAACTTCTACAAAGAGCCAGACGGGAATATTTTGGACCTTATAGGCCACGATAGGAACGACCACCTTTCCCTCACTATCATGAGCAAGCAAACAAGGACGGCCACAGGCCCTGTTAGAAGGGATGGCTGCAAAAACCTCTAAGCTTAGGCTTGTGCAAACACTAGTTAAAGATTTATATCTTAACCCTCAGATAGTAATGAGTTAAACTGACATCAGCGAAAAGACCTTGATACTGTGATAAAACAGTAGACATCTTGTCCAGTGGCCGGGACATCAAGCAGCTATGGAGTCTGAGCATGTGTCCTTGTTCCTTCATCTGAAACAGAAGTTTTGTTTATTTGTGTGGCAAGGTCTCACTGTGCAGCTCACCCTGACCATGAAGTCGCTCACCCTCCCCGAGCCTCCAAAGCTCTGGGGTGACAGCCGAGCACCGCCACTCCCTAAGGTTTGCTCGCACCTTGCTGCTGGTGTGCTTTGAAGGCGGGAGTTCCACGACACCGTCCAGTCTGTACAGAGGAACCGATATTGAGACAAGGAACTCAGACACTCAGCCTGACCTCCCCGGGGTTTCTACATTGGCTGTCAGCCCAGAGAGAGCCTTGGCGACACACAGGCTCCATGGTCTCCCCAGAATAGTGTGTGACAGCCTCTGCCCCCTCTGGAGACCTCAACAGTAGCATCCTCTTTGCATTTCTTCCATTACGCTCCCCCCATAACTGCAGGCCTCTAGCCACAGAAGTCAGGGAGGATGGCGTACATGCAAATGCTGTGTTTTCACCCACACGCTCCTCCCCTGAGCAAAACAACTCAGATGCCTTTCTCACTGCTTGGCAGTGGCCAGGAGATTTTATTTTAGTCATTCTATAAATCTCAGTAGGACATAATTATTTCTATATTATCTGGAAGCCAGAGTCCTTCTGAAGGAGCCCACGGGCAGGTTCCATCTCCTCAGGAAACTTCCATCTGCTCCTATCCCTTTTCAGAGTCGTGGACTCTTAGACTCACAACCTAGAATGCTGGCGTAATCAGCAAATATGTTCAGAAGTAATTTAGTATCTTAATTGCTAGTATAGAAATAGGTACTTAAGAAAGAAAGAAAGAAAGGAAGGAAGGAAGGAAGGAAGGAAGGAAGGAAGGAGAGAGAGAGAGAGAGAGAGAGAAATAGGAACTTCCCTCCCCCAACAGCTGGCGCCTGAGGCTGTCCCCGAATCTGTTGCCTGTCTGTGGATCCTGTTTCCCGTAACTGGGCTGCCTTGTCTACCCTCAGTGGGAGAGGATGTGCCTAGTCCTTATAGTGACTTGATATGCCGGGGTGGGGGTTGGGGGGGTACCCAGGGGTGAGGCTCCCCTCATAAAGAAAAGGCGGGGGAATGAGGGAAGTATCTACATGAGAGGGTACTGAGAGGACACAGGGGCTGATAGTGGATGTAAATTCAATAAATAATTCTTTAAAGAAGAAAGAAAGAAATAGGTACTTTCCTATGACTGGAAAAGCACACGTGCCAGAATTTTGAAGAAGCAATACTTCAACTAAAGCTGGAAGAATTACTTCTGGGGGTTCGGGGCGGTGGAAATGGCTCATCCAGACCTAGCGTGGTAACTCCTCAACCTTGAACACCTACGTGCGGTCCCCAACACAGACACAGCAGCATTCCTGTAATCCGAGAGACCAGGCCCAGAGGTTAAACAGGAGGACCCCGGGGGCTTGCAGGCCAGCCAGTCTGGATGAGTCAGAGAGCTCAGGGTTAGAGAGCGACCTTATCTCAAAAAGTAAGGTGGAGACCCACTGAGAACGACAGCCGATAGCCATCTCCAGCCTCCCCAAGCACGTACGTTCGCTTCATGGGCACACACGCGAACACGTCCGAGTGCACGCATACACACACACACACACACACACACACACACACACACNACACACACACACACACACACACACACACACACACACACACACGTCTTAAGCAAGCCAACTACAACCCACAAAAACTGAATGGGAGACAGGGAGTGAACCTGAGCGCAGAGAAATGGGCAGGCATCTGATGTTCCTAAGTGCAGGAAAGCAGTGACCTATCTGTCTGTCTGTCTGTCTGCCTGCCTGCCTGCCTGCCTGCCTGCCTCTATGACACTCGTCACTGCTAGCCTGGAGATGAGTAGCCGGCTCTGTGAATATTTGTTCCGTGAATGCATGAGTCCACATAAGCAGGGAAGTGGGTGGAAGAGGACGACTGTCACAGGGTCTGTGGGTTAAGTCTCAGCAGAGAAAAGAATTTGCTCCAAGACAAGCCAAAAGAAAAGGGCTTGCCTTGCAGGTTGGATGGCATTAAGGCAGGAATTAAATGCGTGTTAGCAGCCAGGCACCAGCCACATGGGATTGATACCAGCTTCAGGATGAGGGGCAAGAGCTCACGTGGAGCCATTGATGTTGGACTAGCCGTTTGGGCCTATTGTTTGTGCTCAACTAGAAGCCAGAGATGGTGAGAGCAAGGCAAAGAACTTTAGTGAGTGGCTCAGCCAGGGCTGGATCTGGGTGTGGGGACAGACAGTTCAGAGCAGAAAAGGAAAGCTGGATTCGTTCATTCCTTTCTCCCCAAAGATATCCAAGGCCCGCTTACGTCACATCAATGTGATCCGAAAGTTACTAGCTATCGAAAGTGTTAGTGGAAAGGTAGAAAACTATCCCGCTCCAGGAAGCATTCCCTGTGTTCAAATTCCGACCCTGTCATTCCTTATCACTAGGGTTAGCCATTTCAAATCTCTATGCCTCGACTTTCTTATCTGAGAAGGTGGAGGAAATTATGGTTATGGTTACTCCCTCACAGGTTTGTTATGAAGATTGCCTGCGACAGATGGTTTCAAAAAAAAAAAAAGCTATCTTAGACAAAGGCTTTAGAACGTTTGTCCTTCAGAAGTGACGTGGAAGTGGGAAGGGGAGGGTATTGGGGGGGTGGGAAAAGATAAGGTGGGTGCAGAGGGGTGGGGGGGGGCAAGAGGGAGAAGGAAATGCCACAATGAAACCATTGTATGCAACTTAGAAGTTATTTCAATTTTAAAAAAAAAATCAGGCTGGAGGGATGTCTTGGAGGTTAAAAAGCTCTGGTTGCTTTTTCAGAGGACTTAGGTTTGATTCCCAGCACCCACACAGAGGCTGATGAGTACCTGTGGTTTACAGACATAGATGCAGACAAAATACCTGTGCATATATAACAGCCACCACCACAACAATAACAAAAGAGGCTTGTGTATTGAAGGAATTGTAGAGCGAGGTCCCTGTGAGTATATCATAAGAAAGACTAGCATTTGCGGCCACTCTGAGGACCCTGCCCCGGTATTTGCCTTTGTCTCTAGAGGCTGAGATGTTCTCTTCCTCGGCATCGGTTTTTCCTACTGTTAGATGCACAGATGCTACAGAGGCTTTGGGTAATAGCAGTGAACCCTACCTAGCTGCCACCATCACAACTCACGGCTAAGAGTTAGTCACCAGTGAATTCTCATAAATTGCTTCCTCGGCATTTCAGCATTTTATTTGAGAAAACAACCGAAGCAGAAAGAAAATCAAGCAACAAGAGACTTTCATTTTTGAACTCATTAGTTGGGAAGCTCAACAATTTGCTTAGATCGGCAGGGTTTTGAATGTGAGAATTGGCTTCTGAGAGGAAAGCAGGCAGCGATGGTCTAAAAGCCTTTCCTCACCAGCTTCCTCCTATTATCCCAAGTTCCGAGTGCCTTGTTCACAGAGCAGTGCACGCAGCTCACAGAGCGCAGTGTGCTTTTGCCAGAATCAGAGCTGAAACGGATGGATGCTCTGTGGAAAGCCCAGGTCTAATTACAAATTTGACTTCCCTCCTTCTTAGTTTCCATTTTTAATAGAATTTCATCAAAAAGTATTATTCTGATTTCCTGAATCATTTCAGAAAATTTTTAATTTATCAATTGTGTTTATAGTTGCAAGACATTAAATTAACTTCACGAAACAAGGGGATGGAAGTTGTTATCTTGATATCTGGGAGTTGCTAGGTCAGCTGGTAGGTAATGCTTCATGACTCTTCAGGTTGCTTATGATTATCATATGTGTTTGATGAAATAAATGACATCTAAGCCCCACTCTTCCTGCAAATCCAATTGTTTTGAATGCACCTGAAATAAGTTCAGACCCTTTGCACTGGAAACCCCTGAAGCCATGGTTTTCATGGGCTTCCCTCCCATTGCCGGACAGTATCAAGGCCTAGAGACAGCCCACAATTGCACATTAAGATCTCTATATAAAAGCTATGATATTTAATCAGTAGAACCCACTGCATAAGAAGAGTAACTTTAGCTAGTGCGGGAACCAGGAATAACACGAAAGCTTACCTACAGAGCGAGCCCATCCTCCGGCCCTCCTTCATACCCCTCGTTTAGAATACATCAACAGGGACCATAGGGACAGGCCAGGGTTGGCTTTGATCCCTGGCTCCATCACTGACTGCTACATAGCAACATAAAACTCGGACATCTCAGTGTAGTCATCTGTGATGCACACCTCCCGGACTGTCATGAGAGCGAGTGTATGAGCTAATGCATGCAGAAGCTCATGTGGAATAAATACACGGAGCTGTGACTTTGTTATTTGATCTGCTTATGATTCTATCTTCTCCCATAGACTGTGACCTGATGAAGGTAGTAGTCTGGGTCTCTGGACCCTAATATCATATCTAGCAACTACAACGACGAGATGCACACCGTGAAGAGCTGTGAAGGAATTCCACATGGGCCAAGTGATGTAGAAAGTCAGTGTCATAATAGTGACCCACTTCTGACTGTCTGCTCTCTACCCTGCAAGCTTTCTTTGTTTTAACTTTCCTTTTCACTCAAAGTCGAACAGCACTGACCCAGTTGCTCACAAACAAGTCAACTCATGGTGACACCCTTACAGCCCAGACCTGCAATCCCAGCACTCAAGAACCAGAGGCGAAAGACTAATGCTTTAGGCCAGCCCTGGCTACATAATGACTTCCAGGCTATCCTGGGCTACATAAAACAGCCATCCCAAAAGAGTAACAAAGAAAAAGAGAAAAAAGAGCATGTAAGGAGGACGAGGAGGAGGCAGGGGAGGAGGAAGCCAAGGAGTGGAGCAGTAACTTTTATACACCAACCTTGCTAACAAAAGCTTTACTCAGGTTAATCCATTTCTTACATGGGTCACAGAAACTAGGTCACATCTAAATCACAGGCTCAGTTGAGTCAAAAGGCACCTTGTCAGAGTAGGAAGTAAAGGTCCACAGACCAGTCAGGGTCTCTCCTTAACTCACTCTCCTCCCCTGCAGCTGTAGCCAGAAGCTATGGGGCAGGGCCACACAGGCCTCACTCATTTCTGAGAAATGGACTGTCTGTGTAAGTGACGGAAGTATGACATCATAGGATGAATTTCTTCTACATTTTCTTCCAATGTCAGTTCCTTCTATTTATAAAACAAATATTTTTAAAAGTGAAGCACATGTTTAATCTATTCAAAATTCCTTCTGCATATATGGTGTATGTGCATGGGCATGTATGTATGTATATGTGAGTAACGTGTCCCACGACGGTGCATCTGGAGGCCAGAGGCTGATCTAGATCTTTTCCAACTGATTCTTCACTTCCTCTCTTGAGACTGAACCTAGAACTCCCTGGTTTGGCTAAGCTGACAGGTCAGCAAGCCCCAGGTTTAGCCTGTCTCTGCTCTCCTATGCTGGGGTTGTGTGTGTGTGTGTGTGTGTGTGTGTGTGTGTGTGTGTGTGTGTGCGCGCGCGCGCGCGCGCGCAATACCCGCGCACATATGCTGAGGCCAAAGGTAGAGGTGGGGTGTTCGGCATTTACCTGAGATTCTTGTCTCCTTTCCTGTGTAGACACTTTGCTTAAAAAAATATTAAACAAACTCAGTACTATGTACCTGTTTGCTGACTTATGAAGAATATACATTATTCATACTATTTTGTAAGATGAGGCACCCAGAAGGAATGCGGGCTCAGGATCTGGCATAGTGAGTGCTAGAGTGTTTGCCTGGCATGCCTGAAACCCTTGATTTCTCTGTCAGCATTAGAGAACCAAATACAGAGAAGGGGAGTGATGAAATCACCCTGGGAGGGGACCTTCAAAGGGCCACACCCTAGTCTCTAACTGCCCATTATTAGCTCATTACAGGTCATTATTTAATTAAACGAACCATCCAAATACCCAGGGGATGAGTGGGAAGAAATAGATTGGTACGATTAACAGACACGGTAAATTCAATGCAGTAGAGGGGACTTAGAGGAGGAGAGTGACGCCAGGAACAGCTCCCACTGAGCAGTACCTGTGAACCTCTAATCAAGTTGCACGGTGATTTTACATGAGCAAGGCGTAGATGAGGAGGTAGTGATTTCATATCTAGTCTGCCTGGCAGGAATGACGATGTCCTAAAGAGACAACTGTGTTCCCTTCTCTGGCTGTCAGACTATTGGAACAGTGGACCTGAAGAAATTAGAATCTCTCCAGAGATCTCCTGGGCAGGAAGGAAGTGGCTGGAACCCTGGGGGAAGCCAGAGGAGGAACTCATCTTCTGGACAAAAATCCCAAGTTCTCAGAAGGTCAGACTTGAGGCTGAGACCCTGGTAGGCAGGGGGCCACTCCTTGATGGACTAATTATGCAGGTCTCTTGCTTTCTCTCTAAACCTCCTTACGTCAGGATCCCTGAAGATGAAATGGGAGGGTCACTAGTTTTCTTTTTCTCTCTTCTTACTGTGACCATATTGAATATGTCTTCTGTTTCTGCCTTTCACTAATAATTTGACTCCTCTACTTAGCTTACTGAGCATGGGGGGTACAATCTGGCTCACTTTATAATCCATCCACAGCTAGGTCTGGTGACAATAAATCGACCATGAAGAGACATAAAGGCACAGTTTGAGGATATCTGTTGCCTGAAGCATTTGGCCGTGGATGGATAGGAAAGATGGTTGCCAGCAGCAGTTAGAGTCACCTCTCTCCAGGGACATTTCTGGTGGTTTTACCTCTATTTAGTGAAGAGCACAAAACCAAGAACAGGATTTTGTTCTGAATTCTAGAGAAAGTGGAAGCCTTGGGAAGTTTCTCCTCTCTCGGTGCACCTTGGACCTTGCTTCCCTGCTCTTTTGAACCACTGGAGTGCTTCCAATCATTCATTGGCCTTGGCTTTGGGGTCTTGTTGAGCTCCTTGGGTCTATTAAGTAAAGAAACAGAGTGGCTACAGCAAGACACTGGGAATCTGAGCATAATTTAGGAACTAGGAAGACATCACTCTGCCATTTCTTCAGGCAACAGCTTCAGGAGCAAGGCACAGTTAGGTTTCCTTTATCTTGGATTTGCTTTTCCCCTGTAGAGTTTTCATTCCCACAGAAGGGTCCTGTCAGCTCTGGAAGGGAACAGGGCTTGGTTTCTTGGGCTATGAGCTCTGACTTAGAGAATGTCCAGTGTCTTAAAGGGACGGGCCCATAATCTAACAGTAATGTCATTGATAGGACAGGCCTTGTCAACTTGAAAACTCTTGTGAGCAAGTTCTGTTGAACTATGTGTGACATCTGCTCTGTGGCAGGAAAAGGGTCTCTTTTCAGGCATTGGGGGTTCTGTTGACTTATTTCAAACAGAAAAAAAGGAGGTGCTAAGACCCCTCCCTGATTTATGTTTTATCAGTGTTGAGATGGGCTAATTTTGCTTTGGGATAGTTGCTGTGACATAATGTGCTATGCTATAAATAACGTTATAGAATTATGTGTTATAATACCTAAAATTGTTGCTGAGAGAATTATGACTTCTTTTTTTCCCCTTGGTCTTGTTGGTTCAGGTTGGAAATGGAACTTAAGGACCATGACACTGAGAGACAGGCAAAGTGGGTGGTCTCAGGAACGGCAGTGTGTGCAAAGCTACATGGAAGGATGAAGGTCTTTAAAGGATGATAAAAATGCCCAGGGGCAGGGCACATATATTCGGAATCTTGGTTGGTATCTGAAGAAAAGATAGAAGGGAGGTAGTTTCTTAATCAGAACTGCTGTGAAAAGCAGGCAAGATTCTATTCTTTTGACAAGAGGAAGTCATTTTCCATCAACAGGCCCTGGGAAAGGTTGATATCTCCACCTTCCTTTCATGTTGCACTTGGGTCTTGGGAAAGTGAACTTGTGGTATTTTCCATTCTGTATGTTTTGCGTGGAAAGCATGAGGTAAGGCTCAAGGTGACTTCATGAAGGACATACGATTGCCTTTCAGGTCTGCTAATGGTTGTCTCCTTGTCTATCTTAGTAGTGCAGAATAAATCTACATTGCAAACAATTAAGATGAAACCAATATTGTTCACAGTGGCGGCAGTAGAACTTCTGTTCATTGAATTATTCAACTCGATGTTCATGTTTGTAGACAGAATAGTGTTATTACATGCAATACATTGTATAACCATGGCAGATGAACAAGAAGAAAATGCCAATAGGCATTGGAGTTCAGATAAGCTTTAAATAAAATACTGTGGTGATGAATGTGTATTCGTGGCTATCAGCAGGATTGGGAGAATCTTAGCACCAAAAATCCACTGAGGGAGGGGCTTGCTTCTTCTCCCACTTCCAAGAAACCCCCATTCCATCCCAGAAATACAGAGTTAGCTTCCCCTCTCTGTCCACTGCTTTTTCAGATCGTTTTATTTCTGGCTGAACTGAAACTTGTCTGCTGGAAAGCTTGATCTTTCATCTGGCACTGACTCTTTAAAACTGAGATGCTGTGTCTTTGCTGGGTCACATGGTACATGAACTGGACATAAGTTCTACCAGTGAGAATATCGTAAAATATTTTTATGTTAAATATTTTAATATTTTTCGAGGACAAAAACCAATCCTAAAAATAGTGTTTATCATCATCTGTCTGGTTTAATTGAAAGTCATCAGTTTTCCTTTTGAAACAGAGCAAAGGGTAGACCAAGAAATGGCTACAGGCTCTGCTTCTCTTTCAGCCTCAGTCTCTTTGAAGAGAAATGCCCTTTGGCAACAGGAAATGACATTTTTTGAATGACATTCTTAAGACTATGATTGTTGATGAAGGAAAAAAAAAACCCAATAGTTGTTTTTCATTTTTGTTTGTTTGTTGTTTAAGCTTTTGGTCTTCGTAAAAGTCTTAAAATACTTTCAAGTTAAAATTAAACCTAATTCTGTGGATGTTTTTGGAATACAGACACACAGGAGACACACCCTTTTTGTTGCCTCTCTCAGCAGCCTGAGAGGTTTGGACACATGGTTTCTGACACCAAAGGCAATTTCAGGACTAGCTGGTGTAGAAATGCAGCATTGGGAAGACATTTTAATATAGGCTTACGTTTACTTGAGATTTCCAGCAATGGCAGGGAGGAAGAACTGGGCTGTGCTCAAGGCCAGACCCAGGCAGGCTGTAAACCTGGCTCATCCCTCCTTTAGCATAAAATATTTATACATGAAAGGAACATTAACTCTCTGTGGGAAACTTTCCTAGCAAATGTTAATTGTGCAGGAATTCTTGCTCCTCAGGTGGTGAAGGCTCTGAGAGACTCTAAGATGGGGCTCCTTGCMCTCTCATGGCTACTGGTTCCCCTGTCTTTGACTCTTACCACAGACTGTTTACAGTGTAGAGTCGTGAGGATGTGAGAGAGGTGGCTGAGTTGAGGCTCGGTGCTCACCGTGTACATGGGTAAGAGTGGACGATTGTTCATAAGCCAGTGTGTGCTCTATACAGTATTTGTCTGCTGGAGGCCTGGAAACAAATATAAGACAGTCATTAGATGGCTGCCTGACGCCTTCTGACATCTTAACACTTAGATATTAATGATTGATATTGTCGGATCTTGCTGTACTTATTTGAAGAACATGGCCTGCCTTTAAAACAAGGTTGAGATAAAAGAATGTAGGAAATTAGTATGCTGTCCCCCAACTAAGAAATTCTACAGTTTAAGATCTAATGAAACACAATTCATCTGTTTAAAAAAAATGATAATGTTCTAATATAAAGATGGCAGTGTAACTGAAACTAATTTCTGTATCTAAAGAAATGACATTTTCCTAAGGCTTTAGTAATATTCTGCTTTTAGTAATATTCTGTAGTTGACTTTGAAAACACAATTTTATGTTCGCTTAAAAATGCTTTTAATGTTTATATTCCAGGCCCTTGCCTTCTTAGAAAGGTGTCTTAACAAAGTTAAGGTTTGTTTGAGCATTGATTTGTGTTGAAGAATTTTAAATGACACTTTGTAAGCAGCTATTTTAAGATGACTTTAGTCCTTTTAAAGCCCTGTGTGTCTGTGACTGGAAATATATAGAGCAAGTATCTGTACTTTAGGTATTATGAGTACCTTGAAGGACCAATGGTATGTTAGTTAATCTAGGCGAGGCAGCCAGTAGGAGCTGTTGCTTAGAGCAAGGTTTTCTTAGCATCCAGGTCTGACCAGAGCTATGACCAGAGGCACAGCAGGCTACAGCATTGTTCTGGGTCAGGCCGAATACTTTGGGTTAACCCCAGTGAACATGGAGACATGCAAGGCAGCCCTCTGGATGGAAAGAGGAAAACTCACAGAGTATGAACTATGGRGAGAGAAGTGCAACAAGGGGACTCTGCCCATCCACACAGATAGACCTAACTTTGATCTTCTAAAGGAACAACRGATACAAATGACGACTTTTTTCCACATTGAATTGGTCCTAGTTAACATATTCACTTTGATTTGCTTAGTCTCTGACTCCAGAAACCAACTAGAATCTGCTTAAAATTGGAAATGATAGGCCTTCATATATCCCGCCCACCTCCAAAGAGGCCCACTGCATGTGTGGTACATATAGTGCGGACAGACCTCTTCATGTCTTATGAATTTACAAGACATCTGAGTAAATCTGACACCTGGACAATTGCTGTTTGGAAACCTACTATGTGTATGACACACACTGTGCATAATCTGTTCGTAGTTTTAAAAAAAAACAGTTTTTGAATTAACGAGATATCTAAAATTTTGTACTGTAGACTTATCTCACTAAAGCAAACATTCTAAATCGTTAGAAGTAGAAACTAAATACTCAATGGGCTTCTATATTTCTCTGTGTAAGAAGGCTAATTTCTATGGCTCTGTTACACATTCAGATACTGCTTGTACCATCTTAGCCTTCAAAAGGTTGATGGATATAGGATAATTATAAATCCATACATAATCACTTGCCTTTTAAATTAGTTTTACCCTTGTTCTATAAAATCCTATCACTAAGTTAACATTCTACAGAAGTGAGGAACTGAAGGACAGTTTTGAGATGCTGGGGCATTGCCCACAGAACAAGCAGGCTGGGCTGGAGTTGTGCCTGGCATAGGGGCCATTCATTCTGTATCTCTCTCACTTCCTGACAGTTGGGCCAAAGGAGTTTATCAGCACCAAGACCTTGGCATTTGTCACTCACCTCCCACCAACACTGGATAAAATCAGGCCAATGGGAACAAATTGTAACCCTGGGATTCTGGACAATGAAGACAGAAACTGCCAGATCTTAATCATGGGTGTCTTCAGAAATTATTCAGAGAGGCAGGGAGTTGTCAGAATTCAAATGAAGTCAACGCTGGGACCTTATGGCACTAGGCTGTAACCCCAGCACTTGGAAACCTGAAGAAGTTTGAGGCCAGCGTGGGTAAGCATCATGGTGAGACCACACCTCAAAGCAATACAATTGAGTGGCTTGTGCCCGCCCCTGGAAAGTAACTAAACCAGGAGATGTAGAAATGGCTCTTTTTCTTGGGAATCTGGAACCATCTCAGTGTGTTCTAACTTGGCTTCCAACTTGTATCTGTTACACACACACACACACACACACACACAAACACACACACACACACACACACACA
>BDUI01010842.1:13079-23353 GCA_002335545.1 Apodemus speciosus
CCTAAGCTTTGTGGGGGGGTGTGTGAAAAAAAAACAATTTAACAAGATTTTAAACTAAAGGAAAAAGCCTGGGAAAAATGGCTGATAACTTGGTTCCTGAAAAGACTCTAGAAAGAGAATTAAAAACAAAGTCTTAATGAGATAAGTGGTGTGTCTGTGGGGCAGTGTGGTCGGGGTGGGGGTGGGGGTGGGGAATAGATAGGCAGGTAGTAGAGAGACAAAAGCCAAGTGTACTAATTGCGTTCTGAACTGTTTCCAATGAAGAAAATACAAACATCTCACAGGGAAAAGATTATCTTGGCTAGACTGTTCAAAATGGAATTGTATATTGCTAATAAATGCTCAGAAGATACTGACGATCCCAAGAAATCATAAAAACAGACCAATTCAAGACGTTATTTTGCACCAGAGGAACTGGCAAAGTTTTTAAATRTCAGTGCATGAGTGTTTATGYCTGTCTCCCAGTAATGACTCTGGGAAATAATGTGAATGTATGATTTGGTTAAACTTATAAAAGATTATAAACCTGAGGGTTGGAATTGCCATCCTAAGTGCTCGACCTAGAACCACCCTCATGGTAAACATTGGTGTGGCAATCAACTAACAATATTTACCTTAGCAAAAGCAAAGCAAACATACCAAAGAAATCCGAATGAACAGAAATATSTGTGGACAGATAGGAGATTGAATATTGACATGTGGATGTCCAATAAAGAGTGACAGCTACTGYCTGAGTAGCCTCTGATGGAGAATTGGGGAGATGATGGTGAGGAGATGGTGCTGAGGGCTGATTCTCTCAAGTGGAAATCCTTTGGCTCACAACCATGTGTGACTGTGCCAACTAAAGCCAAACCAGAGAAGGAAGAAGTGGCCAGATACGTAAGCTAAGGGAGTAGTAAGTACACTGTTGACCTATTTCTTAAAAGGCTAGTGATGGATGTTGTAATATTTCTTCTTACACTGTGTTTTCTCTGATCATGTTTCCTAGTCTTAAAATCTCAGTGTTAACTATTTTGAATTTTTAAATATAATCAAGTTGAAAAAGGCTTTAGAGATATCCAGAAATGTGTCTCGATGGGTAGAAATAAGGAAGAACCTTACAGGTGCTCCTCAGCAGTAATTCCCAGACGAAGCCTTGACAACAGGACAGGCAACAGCTACGGCAATGACAACACACAGGCTTACTCCATCACAGGCTACTAAGACGTGACTTATGCTTGACAAGCAGCATCGAAAGCAGGTGTGTGTCTTTCCTTCCAATKYTGTCCATGAGGACMGAATTGAGGTTGTTTAGCTATGACATCAATTTCACAGGACAGCAGTGTCATCTGCTCTGTCCCATGAGGAAGAGGACGGGAAGATGCAGCCACAGCAGGATTCGGCAGTCCTGTCCTAGAGCTAATTTAGCTGTGCCCGCTTTCCACACCTGTTGGTAAGACGTGAACAGTGGAGGTACTGAACAACMACGACAAAAAATTAGATTGCTCTCCCTGAAACAACTGTTTGATTTTTTTTTCCTTACAGAATCAGAAAACACACCTGAAGGGTCTTGCTGGGGTCTATAAAACTCAAGCCACTCACCCTGAGTTGACAGTTGTCACTTAGGACATAATTAGAATTTACCAAGTATATAGGCCTCGACTTTGACAATCTATCAGCTCATTTAATGCTGGTGACAACTCAAAGAGGCAGACGCTTTATTGGTTGAAAATACACATGTTTTAATGTCGTGAAGTTTCACAAAAGCTTTCATTTCTCACAGGTGACAGACACGAGTGTGAACCGGGTCTAGTGCCCACATGCCAGGACTTTTGGCTACGCTTCAAGAATTGAAAAACTCAACAAAGATAACCTGATTATTTCAGAGGCACAGCCCAGAAGTCCTCAAAGCATTACTATACAATGTTCAGAAAACCAAATGCAGTGTATTTTTTACCTGTTTCCCACACCTATGATCATCAGGGAACCTTAAGCTTTTCATGACAGAGAATCTAACCCCAAAAGGAAATCCACATGTACATATCAACACACGCAAGGCTGGCACAAGAGACCAGGGTCATTGAAGTCTCGCCAATAATCCACACCCCGCCCCATGAATTCCTTTCGGCAGAATCACTTTGTTGTCCTGGGTATTTCTTCAAGCAGCCACAGAAGGGAACCTTCTTGBGTTTGTCAGGAAGGCGGGCGGGGCCTTAGGTTGCAGGCCTAGGGTGTCTGCAAACTGAGAGGCTCAGTGGGGCCTCGCCAGCGTTTTAGTGTCTACCAAGGAGGGCTTTGTGTCAGGCTTGTTGGCTGTAACACAGGAAATGAGGACAGGAACATTAATAGCCTTTGTAAACAGCACCTCCAAGACCTTCAATCACCAATTTGAGAGCATTCACCACCCTGGTTGGGGGCGGGGGAGAAGCAGAAAAAGCCAAACAGGAAATGCAATGAGGGGAGATGAAAGCAGATCAATAAAGAGAGAAACATTTGGTTTGAAGTTTTGCCTTTAAAATCACGGGAGCCCCCCTGGCCACCCCTTCCAGAAAGTAATTTGGGGCATTACTGCAGGTCTGGCCCTGAGGTGTAATTGTCCCAGATTTCAGCCACCCAGAGATTTAGAATTCCAGGGTTTGTGCAAAGAATTCAGTTTGGGGATGTAGATTTATGGCTGTGTCTTAAGTGGATTTTAAAAGGAGATTTACCTAGTGTTAGAATTAAAAACCATGGATTTCATTTTTCCTTGTCTGTCAAACTAAAGAAGTAGAAGAAACTTTTTTGGTAGGACCTGTGTTTGCAGAGCATGATGCTAGGTTATAGATAAGCATCATAAGACAGCTTTTAAAATGGGAAGGGTCTTAGACTTTCCAAAGCCAGGAATGAGTCTCTCAGAGCCCTGAGATGGACCTTAGACTTTCCAAAGCCAGGAATGAGTCTCTCAGAGCCCTGAGATGGACCCAATGGTCCCGTGTTTCTCTGGATCATTTGTTCCAACAAGTTCACATTTTCTCCACCCAAGAAAACACAAAGTATGGTGTCTGATACTCAGAAACACCAGGACTCTTRAAAAGCCAGCGGTGTAGAGCCAAYGCCAATACAYGGTATCTCAGGAGGTTCCCTTTCCTAAGACATGCAGTTTGTTTTTTTAATATCTTGACCTGGACACCCACTTCATGATCATGGTTTTCCTTTCTGGTTTGCAGATATTAAAACAGACAGTCGATGAAATTCYAGAAGGAAGGCAAATAAATTGTGAGTGCCGAAGATAAGAAGAGAGGAACAAGATTTAATGTCACGATAGAGGAGCCATGGGGTGTGAGAAGATGGTCAGTCACAATCYAAATTCTGAGAGGATTCCCAGCTTCTCACRCATAGAGACCTCCCTCATTCAGCAGTTGGGAGAGTCTGCAGGCRAAGTGTAAATGTGATAAGAACCCCAGACACATTTCCAAATTGAGTCTTATAGGTTGAGCACCAGGAACAAAGCCACCTTTTCTTCTAGTCCCATTGTGCCAGCTGTGTTTGAAAGTAAAGACCTGTCTCTTACAATTATCACTCGGCAAATGGAAACACACSGACTACCTCAAACAGAATGCCTTCTCTCATTACCCTCTTTAAACCTTTGCATTGATTTGGTCTGTGAAGCACTCAAAACTTGCTGAATGTGGAGGATACAGAAACCTTTTCTTCTCRTCTGCACTCTTTCCTCCTTCCTTCTTTTGTCATAAATGCAGATTTCTGGGCAGGAATGAAGCTGGTGTTAGGTTTGAGGCACACAGTTCTGTATTCCGCTCCTTTGTTTRGTTCCATTATTCTCTTTCTCCTTTAGCTCTGAGCAGATGGGAAATGAACACTTTAGAACAGACGTTTCATGGCATCTAAGCCACCCACTCCCCTCCAGATTTGCAAGACTTAATTTTGAAGCTGTACTCGAAAAGATTTTCCCTCCTTGCTTCATATTCCATTGCTTCTGTTACCATTTCTGTGGTCACCAGGTCACAGAGCAGTCACTATTACCATTAACCACGGAATCATTACTTCTTGGGTCAACTCCAGGGCTGCCAGCTTCAGCAAGGCCTGCATGTCACACCTGAGTGTACATTTGAGGGTGACTTGGAGAGCCATCTGACCAAACCCCACTGAGCAGTTTCTCAATCTGAGTASCACACCCTGAGAAGTTCTAAAATATCACCAATGTCCAACCTTCATTATGGCCATGAAGACCAATGGTCTGGTGTCTCTGTGCATCAAGACTTCCAGAAATTTCTTAGTCAATTCAACTTCACAGCCAAGCCTGGCAACCATGAATTAAWTGTCTTTTCTTTTTTCCCCCTTAATTTTTGACTATTTTTCCTGCTACATTGACATAAGTCATGGATTCCCCAAATATGGAAACATTTCAAGGTACAGTATTTTTGGCAAGTTTCTTAGACAGAGAAATTTAATAGTTATCAAATGACYGGCTTCTTCATCCCCGGCTCCTAGCATTATTTATGGGAACAGAACCCATGACAATGTTTTAGTGATGGAACCCATGTCCAGAAGCTAAGCCACCCTTATGCTTTTAGTCAAGCCAGTGTTTTAATAAAAGAAACTGTTCTCTGGTTTCCTGAAGTCTGTATCAAAACCAAACTTCTCAAATATTGTGATGGGATTTTACATCAACAGAAGAATCCTTCCCTGCTGTGGCTCAGCACCTCACAGTGGTGTCTGATGGCACCTTTGTGAGAAGCCACCTTCGTTGTCAGCCTGCAATTAAATCAGTGCCAAGAGCCTTCTGTTCAGAACACCTCTACATAGTGTTTTAAAGAATGATTGCTCAGGCTTGGAGGGAGAGGGGGTTGGGGGAGAGACGGAAGGTTTGCTTGGAGGGAATTCCACAGGAAAAGGTACCAGCAGATATCTCAGGTCTACTTTCCCTCAAACGTTCTTCTATATACCAAGTGCAAAGTGGCCTTAACAGTCAGAGGCAAAGTATCTCTTCCGCTGCCGTAAAACACTGTCTGGGTAAACATGGAGAGGTTTACTAGAGGGAGTGTTAAACCTCCCAGAAAGATTAGATAATGACTCCTCAGCAGGGGCAGCCTCAGACTTCTATGACCACGAACTGAAGAAAAATCTGTGCGTGAATTGAATTAAACAGCCACCAGGAAGCCCTTACTGTGAATCAGGTATGAGATGCAGAGAAGTGAAAAGGATCAAGAAGAGCAGGTACAGCTGTGAGATTTCACTGGGCTTGGCCCCAAATGGCTTATGGACCCAAGAGACCACAGTAAACAAYAGAAGATCCAGGGGYGAGGATGCAGATGAAATTGCAAGGGAAAGATACCTCAAACGYGATTAATAATAGAAAGAAAAACTTGCTCTGTGACACATGCTCAGAGGGACTTGAGGGATGAACAAAGTGGGAAAAGCAGGACTGTTCTCCTGCAAAATGCTTTGGCTCAGCATCTGCTGAGTCAAATACACTCTGGCACGGATGCTCTGATAAATGAGGTGAGTAGGGACTTGGCTTTTGGATTGCCTGAGCACACCTACATCCAACTCCCTCACCCTTGTGGGTACAGTCTCATCTCATGCCCCATGCAGGAGGGATATCCATCCTTCATGACAGTGAGGGCTTTAGTGTTACCGTAGGTGTAATGCTTAATAAAACAGTGGTATGATGCGACATAATATGGTGGCTACTGGAACAACTTGGTGGCCTGGCCAAGGTGGTCTCCTAAACAATCAAACCATGCGACACACTTAATATAAAGATTTATTGGCAAGGGAAGGGAAGGGGACCTGGAGAAGGGTAGAGGCAGAGAAAAGAGGGGGCAGAGGACAGAAAGAGAGAGGAGAGAGGAAGAGGCNTAGGAGACCTACTTAACATTGTAATTAGAACTGATACATATCTAGCTGAAAAACTATCCAGTACCTAAAATACTTCCACAGGAGATGGCTACATACTTTGGCACCAGATTTCTCTATCCCTTCCAAAACATTTCTTTCTTTTTTTCCTTCTGAAGGGAGGCTGCACATTTTCCCACAATATCATATCAAACAAGAGGGTAGTATTATGCATTCAATGAGGCCCAGGCCCTGGCAGACCCAGCATCAAATACACTTGTGTTGTAAGTTGAGCGCCAAGGAAACATTTATTTATTTAAAATATTTTTACCCATAAGTTAGATAAACAGTAATATTTCACTTCACAGCGTTTCAAGACAGCCCTGCAGACAGAAATYCTACAGACCACCTTATGATCCTTATTACATCTGCAGACAGATTTCATTAATTTTTTTCCTTTGAAGTCAGATATCTACTGAGGATTTAACACTTGACCTAGTTAACTTGGAATTGGGTTATAGATACCAACTATAGAGAAGYCATACAGACCCCGTTTAGCATGTCCATTATTTTCTGTAGAAATGTGGCCARGTGCTTTGCAATAGTGAGAGTTCCTTGGGCTGGAAAGTCAGCTCAGCTAAGCTGTTAAGAGCATGGTCCACTATGCAGAAAGCCCTGGTTCTGGTACCAGCGTCAACAGTAGGCCCACAGCCATCTGTAACTCCATTTCCAGAGGATCTAATGCCCTCTTCTGAGCATTTCCAGAAGGACCTTTATGGGACCCAGAGCAGYGGTTACAGAATATGACCTTAGKGTTCAGTGGTATCAACTTCAGCTGACTTGAAAATCTGACCAGTGGATGAGCAGTTATGTTCTAGCAAGTTCTCCAGTTGACTATGAGGTGAGTGATGTCCTGTGAGAACTCAA
Organism: Apodemus speciosus; assembly: GCA_002335545.1. Classification (NCBI taxonomy): domain Eukaryota; kingdom Metazoa; phylum Chordata; class Mammalia; order Rodentia; family Muridae; genus Apodemus; species Apodemus speciosus. The sequence goes on from BDUI01010842.1 coordinate 19,821, forward strand.
CTGTGGGTTCTCTGGAGAAATGCCAGTGCTCAGTGCTCAGGGGATTCTCTGTTCCCATCACTCTGGGATACTGGCTAAGTCTCAGCTAAGAGCCTTTGCAAGACTCATTGGAGGAGAGACTTGTACAGGCTCGGAGTCTCCCCTCTTGTCCATGTACCCTTATGTCAGGTGTGTTCTTAAAGTGAACAGACATCTTTAAATCATTGGTCATGGCTTAGTGATGGGTTTGGAAGGTATATGGCACCCAAAGTCACAGGCGCATTACCAATGCTYACAGAGCCTGTCATAATCCCTAACACCTCCAGATTCATATTTGCTTGGTATTAGGCAGGATCATRCTCCTTTAAAGTTYTTTAAAATTTTTATTTATATGTATATATGTCTGTTTGTGAGTTTATGCCACATGAGTACATGTACCACGCAGGCCAGACAAGGTCACTGGATGCCTTTGAGTTGGAGTTAAGGGCAATTTTGTACCACATGACATGGCTGCTGGGAACCAAACTAAGGTGCTCCTAAAGAGCAGCAAGTGCTCTTATCCATTGAGCCATCTCTCTAGCCCAGTAATTCTCAATCTTCCTAATGTTGTGACCCTTTAATACAGTTCCCCAGGTTGTGCTGACCCCCAACCATAACATTACTTTTGCTCTTGCTTCTTAACTGTACCTTGCTACTGTTATGAATCATGATGTAAACATCTGTGCTTTCAAATGGCCTCAGTTGACCGCTGTGAAAGGATTGGTGAAACCGTCCCCTCCCCCCCCAGGTTGAGAACCGCTCCTCTTAGATGATTTGAATGTGCAGTCAAGGCTGAGGGTTCAGGTTCATAATAGTCCTGCCACATTAGAGGACATTGTTGGGTGACCATTTTTGTTCAATGGTTAAGATTTAGATTATTGAAGAGGCCAGGGATCTAATCCTAGGCAATCCCCTCTGGGTCTCRGTTTCTCTATCTGTCCACTAAGATATTTGCCAAATGATGATGCCTGTTGGATGAACTACATCTTTCTCTTCAGTAGACTTCAGGAAAGAAGACCCTTGGAAGATGGAGCTGACAGTGTCCATGAATGGGAGCTGCTWGAAAAGGCTTAGTTCATTTCTCAGCTGGCTCTCACTGGGTCCACCAAACATATGATGAAAGGTTCTCATCATCCCATCCTGCCTCCTCCACCAAGTGTTTAGGATGAAGAATGAATGCTTTGGGTCAGGTGGGATGGCTCAGCAGTTAAGGACACTGGCTGCTCTTCTAGAGGTCTTGAGTTCGATTCCTAGCAACCACATAGTGGCTCACAACCATCTATAAAGGAACCTCTTTTGGTAAGTAGGAGTACATGCAGACAGAGCATTTCTACATTTAAAAAACACATTAAAAATGAATGCTTTAATAAATTATGAATTGTTTCCAGAGACCTTGGTAGTGCCTGGGCCACACCAGAGTATAGCAATTTGGGTGCACCCCAACAAACATCAGTGAAACCTCTGTTCTTTTAGACACCACTGAGTCCACTCCACCTGACACTCACTCTGAACTCTTTGAGGGAGGGAACGTGCCTTATATTGAGGCCTCCAAGAACAAGAGTCCAATCTCCTTTATTTACAAATGTTCGACACAGAGAGATGATATACGGAATATATGCTCAGGTCTACTTGCATGAAAAGGGTGAATAGAAATTGCTAACACAGTTGAAGGCAAGGGTGCAGTGGATAGTTTGCCGACGGATGGTCACTTGGTGATTTACAGGATCTTATTTAATCACGACAAACCTGTGAGGTATTCTGTAATGGCCACCTGATACAGAGGCGCTCAGGGTCTTCACGAGGCTTGGGATTTGCCCATTGTCACGGAAGGAGAAGATTGCAGTGAGACTCTCAGCTCAGCTTTGTCTGACTCAGGGTCCTTACATCCTGCAATATGATGCTCCATTTCTCTCTCCCCATGCCTAGGTGACAATTATTTTCTTTGAAATATTTCGGTTAGCTCTTTGAGACTGTCACACAGATGTATTGTTATTATATTCATCTGACAACTCCTTCCAGATTCACCCACATCTCCCTAGCCACCCAACTCCATGTYCTCATGTTCAYGGTTTCYACYACCAAAGATTTCTAATCTTGTTGAAGGCACAGACATACAAGTTACCACATGTAAAATGTGTGTAAGATTAGAGAGCAGCAGGATTTGCAGAGACAAAAGCCCTGCATTCTACCTACCTTGTTTTGTGACCTTCAAATAGTCAGAGAAATCAGRTGACTGATCTCAGCTTTGCTTCATTGCAGGGTAAGATCAAGGTTTACAGAGAGGTGAGAATGCACCCGCTCATACACAAGTAAACATCTGCAAAGATGTTTACATGTGCAATATTGGATGGATACACACACCTGCAATGTTTCCTAAAATTTCCTGACTGCAAAAGCTTGTTTAAAATCCCAGAATAGACGGTATGTCATCAAGGACTCCATGCCTTGAGTGCTAGCAGGCTGAAAAAGGAGAATATTATCATCATGGGTTTACTGTTTCTTTTCTTTGTGGGGAACTGTAAATTTAGGTTATCATTTTTAAGAAGCTTAATCGATTTCTTTTCTGACTTCCCTGTCATCTGGGATCTGACACAACACAGGCTTAAAAGGATTCCTTGAAATATATCCCAAAAGTAAAACCCTAGCATAGAGAACAGACAACAGAGCCCCTGCATCACCTTTACCCAACACATACAAAGACAGAGACACACACACACAAACAGACACACGTATACATGAATGCATACATGCACACAGACACATGAGGGGGGGACTTTATAATACATATAACTTTATACATACACAAAGAGACACACACAAAGACACATGCATATATACATGCATGYACASACATAYACACACKCATGCACACACAGACATACACAAAGAAACAGACACACATAGACGCATGCACACATGTATGCACATACACATACATACACAAAGAAACACACTTGAAAAGAGACACACATAGACACATGCATGCACACATGCATACACACATATACATACATGCATGAACACACAGACACATACATACACACACAGAAACACATATAGACAGACACATAAGGAGACACACAATCACTTGCATACACACACAAAGAGACACACAGACACATGCATGMACACATAACACATGCATAAATACACATACATACACATAATCATACAATTAAAAATAAATTTGTTTGCAAAAAAAGATGTTGATTTTATGGTACATTTACTGAAAGAATAGGATGATACTAGTGTTACTGTGTTTTCTTGCTATGCTATCATCTTGAAAACTTCCTCCTTTGATTCTAAATAAGACTCATGACTAAGGGATTGTTTTCAGGAATGTGATTAAGACTCTTCCTTTTACACACGGCAAAAACAAAGACAACAGGAGCAAAAATTGTTTGTTGCCATCAGCACACTTTGGAAGACTCGGGTTTTGATCTCTTTTATTATTTCTTTTTATTTATTACTATGTTTCAGCTTCAGTCTTCTCTGCTAGGTCTTGTCTCTGAATC